>LPNX010571333.1:0-42866 GCA_001517045.1 Pseudotsuga menziesii
AGTTAACTAATTGGTGCACTTATGACAAGTAGATCAACCCATATTTTCTCCCTGATTGAAGGAGGAAGCCTAGTTATCCTCCTTGATTGAAGGAGTGTGGTGGTGTGTTGATGTTGATGTCAGTAATTCGATTCAATACTTAGGACAAGTGGGTAATTAGGCCAAATTGACCAAATAAAGATGTGTGTTGGATAATGACTGCAACACCCCCCCTTAAGCTATACTCATATGGAGGATTAAAAATAAAATGCTAGGGCCCCGACAACAAAGGCCAAAGGTCACCCTGTACAAAAAGTAACTCTAAAATGCTCAAAATAATGCCAGAAAAGGGGGAAACCCAGTGGGAACACCCCCCCCCTCAATATCAACACTAAAGAAGTAACTGATCACCCTGATGAACTCATCCCCAATAGTGAACGGAGGTAAGTGAACTTTTTCTCAATAAATGTTTTGGTGAAAATATATGCAATCTACTCATCTATGGGGTAGTATTGCAGAACAATTGTCCTGTCATGCACCAACTCCCTGTTGTAGTGTATGTGTATCTCAACATGTTTGGTCCTTTTCCACTGAAATGGATCTGCTAAGATCTTTATATAAATTTGTTTGTCACAAAATATGACTGTGGATAAAGCACTACCAATCTCAAAATCAGACAAAATGGCTTGCAACCAAACTACCTGGATGCAAGCATTTACTGCTCCCCTGTACTCAGTCTTTGCTACAGAAAGTGCAATGGCAGCCTGCTTTTTTCTAGACCATAAAATGGGACCACCAACAAACATAAACACATACTTGGAAGTGGAATTATGATCTATGGTATCCCCTTCCCAATCAGAATCTGTAAAACCGACCAACTCTAGCTTAGAATCTGCAGCATAGTAAATGTTGTAGGATCTAGTGCCCTGAATGTACTGAAGGATCCTCTTGGATGCCTTCCAATGGAGCTCATGAGGCTTCTGCACATATCTTGATACAAGATTCATGGAATAACAAATGTCAGGCCTGGAATGTGTCAAGTATAGAAAGCTTCCGATCAACTGGCGGTAAATAGTTGAATCCATGGGTGGAGTGGATTTTGCCTCTTCAAGACTGATTCCTGAGAGGAAAGGAAATTGTGAAACCTTGAAATCACCCATGTTAAACTTAATTAACAGTTATGCAATATATTTTTACTGAGTTACCATTATCCCATCATAGTCTTGCGAGATTTCAAGCCCGAGAAATTGTCTCAGCAGGCCTGAATCGCTCGTTTCAAAAGCATCATGAAGAGTAGTTTGTATAAAGGTAATCGAATCAAGTGTGATTCCTTTTATAAAAAAGATCACCCACATACAATACTATTATCAGAATATTACCTTCATACTACTTCAAATATACATTAGGATCATATTTTCATCTCTAGAAGTTTTGTGAGAGAAGAAAGGCATCCGTTTTGGCATACCAAGATCTCGGGGCCTGTTTCAACCCATATAAATATTTTTGCAACTTACACACCAAGGAAGGATCTGATGTATAGACTTCAGTATTATTCATGTATATCTTCTCTTGCAGTTCTCCATGAATAAAATCACTCTTGACATCCATGTGATGCACCTCCCAGTGCTTGGATGCGACAATGGCCAAAACTCCCCTTATGGAATCCATCTTTTCCACCGGTGCAAAGGTCTCATGATAGTCCACTCATTGGACTTGGGAGAACCATTTTGAAACCAGAAATGCTTTATAATTTCAGTTTGTTCCATCTGCAGCAACCTTTGTCCGATATACCCACTTGCATGGAACTAGTTTCCTCCTAGGTGGAAGAGAAACTAGCTCCCAAGTTTCATTTTTCCGGAGAAAGTGGAACTCTTCATCCATTGCACCTTACCATCTAGGATATTTCTGAGCATGGTGGTAGGAATTTGGATCATACCCAATCATCAAATAACAGGTATTAAAAAAAAAAGAATCATGACAAGAAAGAGAAATACCCGCTCTTTGAAAATTTGATCGGATTCTTCTTAGATCAGCAGGATTTCCAATGTTTGTCTCGGCGGAAGTGAGTCTCTTTTTGGACCATTTTGGGAGATGGGTGGGAAAATTTGAATCTGATTTAGAGTATGATATATTATTTTCACTAATATAAGATATCATATCTTTCACTCCCATTTTCATCATCAAAATGATCAGCAGAACAAGAGGGAATTTCAGTAGTTTCTTTCTCGACTGGTTCTACCTCTTGGAGAGGTTCTTCAAAGTGGACACTTCTCTCAATGAATATATGTTTGGTTATGATATTAAGAAGTTTGTATCCATTTGATTCCTATAAATACCCAATGAACACACACTCAATACACCGTGGTTGCAAATCCTTCCTCTTTTCAAGTGGAATTCAAGCCCAAGTAGTGGACCAAAAAATCTGAAATTGGACACATCTGGTTTGTGCCCAAAGTATGCTTCGAAAGGAGTTTTTATTTTCATGGAAGAGTGAGGTAAAATATTATAAATTTAAGCAGAAACACTCATTTCCTTAGTCCAAATATTTGCATCCAAACCTTTGGCTTCCAACATGCAGGTAGTCATCTATTTGAAGGCCTAGTTTTTCCTTTCCGCTACACCATTCCGTTGGGGTGTGTAGGGAATGGAGTGTTGGATTTGGATCCCATATTTAGTACATATTTTCAGAAGATCAGACTTGATATAATCTCCTCCATTATCATATATGAGAGACTTTATCTTCCTCCCAGAGACATTCTCCATAGATGCCTTGAATTCAATGAATCTTTCAAGAACCTCATATTTTTTCTTTAGGAAGAAAAATCAAATGAATCGGGAGAAGTCATCAATAAAGGTGAGCACATACCTTGAAACACTCATGGAGGTTGTAGGCATGGGTCCACTGATGTTAGAGTGGATCATCCAAAAATACTTGTCGCATGGATTTCCTTTCCTCGACCAAATTTGTGCTCAGGGTGTTTATCGATAATGCAACCTTTACAAATTCCACTGGAAGATTTGTTGGTTGGAAGGCCTTCAACCATGGAATCTTTTTGAAGTTTCTGAAAATATTTGAAGTTAAAATGTCCAAATCTCTCATTCCAAATCCTATTGACCTCATTCCCATGAGTCAGAAGAGCTGTGGGCTTTGCATTTGCCACAAACTTGGAAAACTCGTAGGCCTTAGCATGGTGATTTTCTATGCCTATTGCAACAAGTTTCCTAGATGCAATATATAATATATCAACATCATTTAGGATGAAAGTAACTCTCTTGGGAACTCCAGTGTGTGTCATTTGATATACACTCAACAGATTGGTGGCCACGAAGGGTACATACAGAACATGAAAAAATATGCCATGTTCAAGTTTTACAGTACCTTTTCCTTTTGAAATGATCTAAGAATAATCTCCCATGTGGATGGGGATGGTTTTTTCAGAGTCCAGGGATGAAAAGGATTCTTTGATTTCCATCAAATGGTTTGAAGCACCAGATTCTATGAGGAGAGCTCTAGACGTCGAAACAGTTTCCATGAGGGCATGTCCTCTTTCTGGATGGATGTCCGAATCATGATTATCCCTCTTCCAAACACTCTCGAGAAGATTGATATTGTTACTCTCAAGGAGGAGATTCATTTCATCAAGATTTTTCTTCATGCAGGAATGTTTATGGTGAAATCCTTTCCCGCAATAGGAACACTTGAATTTTTGTTTTCCTTGGTTCCCTTTGTTCTTATTCTTCTTTAAGACAAGAGGCTCATCTTGCTATTGGTTCTTCTCCTTTGTATTGGAAGCATCAAAATTATTCTTTTGATTCTTTTTATTTCCCTTAACCTTTGTATCTTTGGGCCCCAAAGAAAACAGTGCTTGATCTTTGGAGGATCTAGTGCTCCCCATCTGCACAAGCTTGTTATAATCATTTATGAGGGACTCAATGAAGGAATTAAGAGTAGGAATTTTCCAATTTGGGGTTGTTAGCTTCATGGTATGCAATGTGGAAAAAAATACTGAGTAATCGGGTCTATGTTTGGAGATATTGGAGAGAATGAGCTAATCATCCTCTTTTTGCACTTCACACTGCTACAACTGGAGCACTAGGTGCTTGAATTTGGTGAAGAATTCATTGAGAGTTTCAAAATTGCTTGGGTGAAGAGAAATCATCTCATTCTCTAGCTGATAAATCCTCATGTCATCTTGCTCATCAAAGAGATAAGCAATTTTATCATAAATTTCCTTTGGATTCTTCAAACCAGTGACATGGAAATGAAGATATTTGGAAATCGACAAACACAGAAACCCAAAATCTTCATCCATATTATTCCAGTATCTTGCTTTGTCTACAACATGGTTTGGCTCTATCTCGGTGTCCATTGTGGCTCCATAAATTCCCTTGGTACGTAATTAAATATACATGTCTCCCTTACATTAGTGGTAATTCGAAGGAGTAAGAGGATCCAAAGAAGAAGCCATTTTTCTATTATAGCGAAAGCAGTAGAATTCTTCCAAATAAACCTACAAAAACACAAAAAGGGAACCGTAAGTTTGAACAACCTGCAATTTTCAGGTTTGCATCACACCCAGCTTAGTCAATCAAGCTAGCTTGATCAAAAATCCATTTTCTTAGGATTTATGTGGTAAACCTTCAGCTTCTGGTGCAGTGCTGGAATTTTTTTAAGATTTTTGCTGAAAATGCATCATAGATCCATCAAGGAATCTATTCAAGAAGAAGATCCTTATCCCTTCATGGCTCTGATACCATGTGAAAATTGAGTCACAGTAATCTTGAGATCAAGGAACAACTTTCAGGTATTCATAATCAATTGCACAAGAAATTTGACATGAAACACACTGCAATTAGGAGTCGCAAATGTAAGAAGGTATTCAATAATCAAAAGTAAAGATACAATGTGATACACTTGCATGAAATAACAAGACAATTCGAATCCCAAGGAGTTAATTCAAATTACAAACATGAGAGTGGCTTAGATATCAGTTAGCTACACTAAACACATCAAATAACCACTAATCACAACCATAATTGACTCTAGCTGAGCCCTAACTGAATCAGAGGTAGTAATGATTGAGTCTAACTGAATAAAACTCAGTTGCGTGTCAATAAGCAGGTAGGGGTGCATATCTAACTCAATTCAGCTCCGATGAAGTGAACTGAACTCAACTAAGTCACCAGAAGTTGTTGGAGGCACCTTTAATCACTCCAGTTAACTCAAATCAGCCCAAAATAGACAAATAGAAGAGGAAGGCCCTTTTCTAACTCATCTTACCCGATTGTTAGGAGAAAAAACATCTCGTTAACTAATTTGTGCACTTATGACAAGAAAATCAACCCAGATTTTCTCCTTGATTGAAGAAGGAATCCTAGTTAGCCTCCCTGATTCAAGGAGAGAGGTTAGTTGGCCTCCTCGATTGAAGGAGTGTGTTGGTGCAGATGTTGATGTCAAGGAGTGTGCTGGTGTGTTGATTTTGATGTCAGTAATTTGAGTCAATACTTAGGATAAGTGGGTAATTAGGAAAAATTGACTAAATAAAGATGTGTGGGTTGGATAATGACTCCAACATAAGGTAGACGAGACCAGACTATTATGGTCCAAAGACAGACTGTATGTTCCAGAGGGAGGATACATTAGGTCCAACATCCTAATAGAGTTTCATTGGAAGCCCTACTCGGGGCATCCAGGATATCAAAATATGATATCGTTAGTAAAGAAACACTTCTTCTGGCCTAAGATAAAGGCCGACATAGAATTATTCAATGCAAAATGCCAAGAGTGTCAGCTGGTCAAAGCTGAGCAACAACATTCTTCAAGATTACTACAATCGTTACCCATTCTAGAATGGAAATCGGACGTTATCAGTATAGATTTTATTACGGGTCTACCAAAGAGAAAGAAGAAACATGATTTCATATTTGTAGTGGTTGAAAAGTTGTCTAAGGTGACACACTTTATCCCAGTTAAGTCAACTTACAAGGCAGTTCACATTGCTAACATATTCCTAAAGGTGATATTTCGATTGCATGGGATACCCAAGGCAATCATCTCAGATCTAGATATGAATTTTTCCAGTAACTTTTGGGGATATTTATTCTATGGATTAGAGACACAGTTAAATTTTAGTACCGCATACCACTCACAGATAGAAGGGCAGACATAATGGGTAAATCAGATTCTGGAGGATATGCTTAGAATGTATGTGATTAACAATCCGACAAAGTGGGAGGATTATCTTCACCTCACAAAGTTTACATATAACAAAGGATATGAGACCTCCACCAAAATTAGTCCCTTTGAGGTACTCTATGGTAAAAAATGTAGGACACCGATGACTTGGGATAGCCCGGTGGACAGGCTCATGTTAGGGCCAGACTTACTGAAGGACCTAGAACAGTTAGTCACCAAAGTACAAATGAATCTCAAGGAAGCACAAGACCGCTTGAAAATTTATGCGGATAAGAAAAGAAAAGACAAGGATTACCAGATCAACAAACATTTTTATTTAAAAGTAAAAGAGAAAATAATCCCATTGAGCTTGGGAAGGTGCGGAAAGTTGGAACCTCGATATTGCAGACCCTTTGAGATACTGGCCAAGAGAGGTCCAGTGGCGTATGAATTAGCTTTACCTGCTCATATAAAGGTTCATAATGTTTTTCACGCATCTTTATTAAAGAAGTATGTATATGATACTATACATGTTATTGATTGGTACTTGATACTAGTGGAACATGAAGGGGGTTTTATACTAGAGCCCCTTCATATTCTAGACAAAAGAGAAGTACAACTCAAGAAGTGAACCATTGTCTAGCTGAAAGTGCAATGGAAGCACTTTGGAGCTGATGAGGCCACATAGTAGAATGAAGCCACCATGAAAGAGGATTACCCCGCCTTGTTTCATGACTTCATTTCTAGTCCCTTGAACACTGGGATGGTGTTGTTCTAAGCAAGGAGGGATGTAATATCCCGAATTTTGACCTTAACTATATTGGGCATGATACCCATCACATATGATTTACTTTGATGTTTATGCTTATATTTTGGGCATATTCCCCACTTCCCATGAACTCTGATTGATTAGTTATATATTTTGGTTGTAAACCAATGCACATGTTTTATTTTCTTGTATATGATTATATAAGTTGGGGATAGACCTAGATGAACAAGGACAATTTTTCATGGTACAATGTACTGGATTTATTATTGTGTGATTAGCATATACATATAATGAGATGATTATTGTGATGTATTGTGCAGAAGACTAAGTGCATGTATTAAGAACCCGTGTCAGCCCTCCTCTTTATTTTGTTAGTATATTTTATTGGACGCATATGATTTGTAAGTCATCCCATCAATGTGTTGTACTATCCCACATTCATGGGGAGTAAGTAATAGCTGTTAAGTTGTCTAGTTATTATGTTGCATTATCCCACATTCATGGGGGGTAATAGTTTTTTAGATTAGAATTAGTATATAAGTATGTGCCGAGGCTAATGAAAGCATCAAAGAGTTATTTTGTATTGATCTTCCTCAAAGGAGGTTGCCTCCTCGAAGTGGACCGTGATAAATACAATCTCTTTTGTGCTCCAATATTTCTATTATATTGTGCATTTTGATTTTTCATTGCAGGAGGTTCTCCACATCTTGTATTAGAGCACTTTCCTTGGCACAAGTGGGAAACTTTATTTTTTCTTTAAAAAAAAAAGAGGGCGAAATTGGGCTGTGAATTTTAGATCAATTTATGAAAATTTATGCATAGAATCAAAAGAAACATGTTGCATATTTGAATTCCTCTTTCAAAAATACACAGTTTCAAAAAAAAATCATCTCATTTTGAGTTCTAAAAGTGGAGATATCGTGGATTTAAAATCAGCAATTTTTCAGAATTTCGGTGACGACTGCGGAAATTGCAGAGCGAAAATATTTTGACTGGGTGCCCAGATTTCTATTTTGATATCGTGGGTAGAAGCAGAGTGGTTGTTCCAGTTCCAGAAACAAGCTATAATGGCGATTCAGAGCAATATAGATCGGGTTATGCTCATTTTAAAAGTTTTCGTCTCACAACCCTAGCTCTAATTACGGGTTTTTGAGCATTGGGTGGAATTTCTACCAATTTTTTTTTGGCACTGTGATTATTGCAGTAGTTCTTCTTCTTGCAGTGGTATTTTTCATTCGGATCAAGGAATAAAACCTATCCACTTAACTGTGGGAAGTACTTGGGCATAGCCCTAAAAATCATTGTGAGGAGTACCACATGAACCCGGAAGTAGTTGGGCATTGAGAGGAACTGCCAAGCAAAAAGAGAAACGACCCCCACTAGATTGACTAGATTCCCATCCATGAGGAAAACCAAAGAGCTATCGTTTTTGGCCAAGCGGTTAGTAGTTTTACCTGCGCCGTGAAGTGAGGGGTATTGCCCCAATACTCAAGCCTGAGACAGCCTTGGTGGCCGAGTGGTTACCTTTGAACTATTAGGAAGCTGAATATATTTGGGGTCCATATCTATTTACATTTTATAACACGCAAAATTATAGACTTGTCACAAATCAATTACTCCAATTCAAGTTGATAAAGCACAGTTTTCTAGCACCGCCACAGATCATTTCTTCAAAAAAAAAAAGGAGTTTTTTAGCCAATATATTCCTTGATTTAGCTCCATTTCCATTGAAAATTCACTGTAACCCCTGTCATTCCATTCTACATATTTCATTCATTAAGGATCCTATCCCAAGTCCACTTCCCAAAGGCCGAAATTCCATCTCATTTTTTCACCCAGCTTCTAAACTTCACATTTTTTGTTTCCTTGTCATTTAGAAAGTGTCCATAACTTAGTTACCCACTCGCGTTTTTCCCAACTCAAAATTTTACTTTTCTAAAACCCTCTTTGTTTTTTTTTTCCACCCATTTCCGATTAAAAAAAAAAATTTCTTATGGTTGTCACCCACGCAGGAGCAAATAGATAAATGGAAGAAGAACTTGCCACCCTCAAGACCAAACTTGAAGATCTGGATCAAAGATTTATTGACCTCCATCTTTAGTATTCATCCATGAGCAACTGGCAACAGCCTGAGTCTTTTGCCAACACTGTGTTCTTTGCTTCCAGCAACTTTTGTGGGGCAAAGATTGAATTCTCTCGCTTAAATGGTGATGATCCAAGTGGATGGATACACAAGGCTGAACAATACTTTAATATGCATAACAATTTTGATGTCACCAAAGTCCCACTTGCATCATTTCATTTGGAACATGAAGCCCTTCAATGGTTCTATTGGTACATTAAGGATCATGAAGAGCCCCAATGGACATATTTTTGCCAACTCCTTTTGCACTGATTTGGCCCTAGTGGTTTTGATGAATTCACAGGAGCACTCACGAAACTTTTCCAGACTGGAACTGTGAGAGAGCATGAGACAGAATTTGAGAAATTATTCAAGCACAGAGAAGGATTTTCTGATGCATTCTATAGGAGTTTTTTTATCAGTGGTCTTAAGGATATAATTTGATTTGAGGTTAACATGTTCTGTCCCAACACAATGATGGAAATCCTAGGGTTGGATAAGTTTACAAAGGACGAGACCAGGGCTCAGCAACTCCCCAAATCCACTTTTGTTCCATTCAGCAATATGGTTTCCCAAATACATCCAATCCCTCAACCTCCAAACCCACTCCTATCAAGCATTTGTCTGAAGCCGAGATGTGGGCACGTAGGGAAAAATGACTTTGTTATAATTGTGATGGGAAATTATCCTGGGGACATCAATGCACTGAACAAAATCCCTATCTCTTGGATGTGGTTTCTCTGCCTGCACTTGAAATTTGTGAATTTGCTTAGGATCCAGTAGATGATCAGGTCAACATTCAGCAGCCTCCTATTGACCCTCATTCTCATGATGAACACCCAGAGATATCTCTCCATGCATTAGCCAGATTCCCCAACCCACAAACCATGCAGGTTAAGGGTTTATTCAAGAATATTCCTCTTACAATACTCATTGATTTTGGTAGCACCCATAACTTCATTTACCCTCAGATTTCCAAACAAGCTAATAGTTTTGTCCATCCCCGCTCCATCTTTCAAGGCATGGTTGCCAATGGGAGCACCTTACCTTGCAAAGGAAAGTTTCGCAATGTGTGTATCTCTATTGGAGATTATAAATTGTGCTCTAACATGTTTGTCATGCCTCTAGGAGGATGTGATGTGATTTTGGGAACTTAATGGTTACGCACACTTGGACCCATCTTGTGGGATTTTGCTGAACTGTGGATGCAATTTTCAGTCAATGGGAACAAACACACATTCAATGGATTACAACCAGGTTCTCTTAGCATCATCAGTTCCCATTGCATGGAAAAGCTCCTTTAGATGAATTCACATGGTGTCATCGCTCAGCTCCATTTCATTTAGATGCAACCTTCAGCAGTCTCAACTACTCCCTTGGATCTTTCATTTCGATGCACCCTTCAGATGCCTGATTTTTCCAAGCTCTTCACTCTTGAGAGTGATGCTTATGACAATAGACTTGGGGTTGTCCTCTTTCAAGATGAACATCCCATTACATTCACTGAAAAACCCCTTTCTGGAAAGAATTTATCCACCTCTACATATGAGAAGGAAATGATGACTATTTTGCACACAGTACAAAAGTGGTGGCCATCCCTCTTAAAGAATCCTTTCGGCTTGAAAATGGATCACCAGAGTTTGAAATATTTCCTGGAACAACGAGTCTCATCCCCAACACAATAGAAATGGGTTAGAAAACTTAGGGATTATGACTATAAGAAGGCTTAGGACAATCTTGTGGTGGATTCTCTTTTCCACACATTTGATGCCCATGTTTCTCTTTCAGTTATTTATCTTCCTATTCCAACTTGGTTAAAATATACTTCTTTTAACTTAGAATCAATAACCTTTATGGCAGTCAATCTTTGCTATGAATTCAGATTTATAAACATAAGAGCAGATAACATAAAACACAGCATTCAATCACAACATTTAATCACATATATGATACATAGATATTTCACGAGGAAACCCATAAGGGAAAAACCTCTTCTTCTTATGATGTCAAAGGCTTCAATGGCTGTACATCACTTCTTATTTGAGCACCGAATCAGAGAGGCTGCAACCTATAAATGCAAGCACCAACTTGTTGAGAGCATCAACTCTCACTGTGACCCAGCACCAACTGGGTGAAGACACCAATCTTCAATTACTACAAGCACCCGCTTGCAGACAGAGACATAAAGTCTCCCCTAGCACCTCCCTAACTCCCTTATTTGCTAGACTTTCCAATAGAATCAAAATGCAACAATACAGATATGTCTCTACTTACCAAACCACGCTGTTCTGTTCAACATCGGCTCTCTGCTCCTTTGTTCTGTTCAACTGTTCAGCACATTCTTCAGTTCCTCTGCTCTGCTTCTCTGCCCTCTCTGCACAACATTAATCTCCTCTAAAACCGCTCATTCTTACAATTGTTTCTGCTCAATATATATATATATATATATATATATTATCTTCTGAGTTCATTTCTCTTTCTTGTTTCATCGAAACAACTTCTCAAACCGTTACAGAACCGGTTCAACTTCAGCATCAACAAACCGTTACAGAAATGGTTCAGCTTCAACATCCTCTGTACACATCCTTACTCTTCAAATCATCATTACAAGCAGTTACTAAATGGTTCGCATTTCAGGTTCATCATAACTGTTAATCCGCCTGCTCGAATACTTTTCGAATCCTCAACTGTATAGGGCTCTTCGTATTCCTCTTCAAAGATTACATTGAAGCGGCGGGTGAAATGACGGAGCTTGCAATCGATTGCTTGAATGATAGAAATTTCGTGATACTTCAGAAAAAAAACTTTGTCCAATGCTGGAGTTGAGCCGCTACTTGTTTAAATTCATCCCACCGTTGCGGAAAGATAATCGGCTTCAGTCTCGGTATTCTTCTCCGATGTATTTGCCTTAGTCGGCTGATTGTTTAGTTTTGCGTCGGAACCTTTTGTTCTTTCATTCTCCGCCGTTGCGGCTCCCAAAGAAACTAAGCGTCCGAAGTCCAAAGTGATCCAACTGCCGATGCGTGTGTCTTTAACCTTTCCTTTTCCACCGTTGCGGCTGGGAAAGTCATTCCACTTCCGAAGTCCAAAGCGCTCCGACTACCGATGCTTATATTCACGCGTGTCTTTAACCTTTCCTTTTCAGCCGTTGCAGCTGGGAAAGTCATTCCGCTTCCGAAGTCCAAAGCGTTCCGATTGCCGATGATTATCAGTCTTTTAGTCGCGCATGTCTTTAACCTTTCCTTTTTCGCTGTTGCGGCTGGGAAATCCATTCAGCTTCTGATGTAAATATCTTCCAACTTTCGATTGCTTTGGATGACTTGTCTTTGTTGCTTCCATCGTTGCGGCTCCCAAAGCAACTCCGCGTCCGAAGTCAAAAGCGCTCCGACTGCCGATGCTTATCAGTATTTTAGTCACACGTCTTTAACCTTTGCTTTTCTGCTGTTGCGGCTGGGAAAGTCATTCATCTTTCAATTTAAATATCTTCCGATTTCCGATTAAGAGTTTTTCCCTCTCGCTCAACAGGATTAAGTGTTTTTCCGATTTCCGATTTAGTCTGAATTTCTAGCACCTCCCACTGTTCGATTTTCTCCATTGATACCTGCGTTCCTGCCTCTTTTTCAGTAGATTGCCACATCCATTTGACATCAGTTCCCCTTCTCTTTATAGCAGATTTCCATCAATGACAATACATTAAAACTTTAAGACTGAGCACTAGCTACCATATACTAGTTCAAAACACACCACTCTGAAAAATATTCCAACAATATCCCCCTTTGACATTGATGGCAACATCTCATTCAACTAGTCACATTTCTCCCCCTTTGACATCAAGGACAAAGGATAAACCTGGGCAGATACGGCATGTCTGATGACTAGTCTCCCCCTGATAAGATGCACTAAGAAAACAAACTTCCATTCCATGCTGTAACCAAAAATAAGATATACAATAAACACAGACTCCCCCTAACACAATGCATGAGTTACTGAGGCAAGGACTGAACACGCAGCTTCTAACGCAGATATTCAAACCGAGCTGTGGGTAAAGGCTTAGTAAAAATATCAGCAATCTGTTCGGTAGAAGGAATATAATGCAACAACACTGCTTGAGTAGCCACTTGTTTGTGCAAGAAATGGTACTTTATGGGAATGTGTTTAGTTTTGGAATGAAGAATAGGATTCTTGGAAACACTAATAGCACTAGTATTGTCATAGTGAATGGGAATAGGCTCATAATACTTTATGTCTAGATCAGCAAGAGATTGAACCATCCATAAAATTTGAGTACAGCAAGTAGCAGCAGCTATGTACTCTGCTTCAGTAGTAGATAAAGAAATGGAACTTTGCTTTTTACTTAGCCAGGAAACCAAAGACTCTCCCAAGAAGAATGCTCTGCCACTTGTACTTTTTCTTTCATCTACACAATTAGCCCAATCTGCATCTGAATATGTTATTAGCTGAAAGTTCTGATTTCTGGGATACCACAAACCATAATAGAGCGTACCTTTTAGGTATTTGAATATACGTTTCACAGCTAGTAGATGACTCTGTTTAGGAGCAGCTTGAAACCTTCCTACCATCCCAACAGCATGCATGATATCAGGTCTTGATGCAGTAATATATAATAGGCTTCCTATCATAGATCTGTACATCTTTTGGTCCACTTCAGGTGAAGAATCATCTTTGCTCAACTTGCAGCCACTAACCATGGGTATAATCATAGGTGTAGAGTCTTCCATTCGAAAATTCTTTAACATCTCCTTTAGATACTTTTCTTGAGAAAGAAACATACCTTCAGGTTTCTGACAGATTTGAAGACCAAGGAAATAGGACAACTCACCAATCATTGACATTTCAAACTTAGATTTCATAGAGTTAGTAAACCATTGAACAGAAAGATTATTAGTACAGCCAAAGATGATGTCATCAACATAAACCAATACAATCAATAAGTCATCACATTCATTTTTGATATATAAATTCTTGTCCACAGAACCTCTCTTGAAGCCTTTGTCTTGTAGATATTTGTCCAGTCTGGCATACCAGGCTCTAGGTGCTTGCTTCAACCCATACAAAGCCTTTTTCAGTTTGCATACATAGTCAGATTTATCTGTGAGTGAAAAGCCTTTAGGTTGCTCCACATACACTTCTTCTTCTAAATTTCCATTGAGAAATGCTGACTTGGCATCCATCTGGTATACTCTAAATCGTTTGTAACAAGCATAGGCTAGAAACATTCTGATAGCCTCCATTCTTGCCACTGAAGCAAATGTTTCATCGAAGTCTTGTCCTTCAATCTGAGCATAACCTTTACAAACCATTCTTGCTTTATTCCTTACAATCTGTCCCTGTTCATTTAATTTATTCTTATATACCCATTTGGAACCAATCACATTCTTGTCTGATGGCCTAGGAACAAGTTCCCAAGTGCTATTCTTCTCAATCTGATCCAGCTCTTCATTCATGGCTGCTACCCAGTCTTTGTCTTTGCTGGTTTCATTCAAACATTGGGGCTCAATTGTAGAGAGAAGAGCAATATGAGACTGTTCAGATTCCTACAAAATCTTTCTTCTAGTCTGAACACCTTTACTCTCATCACCAATGATTTGGCTTTCAGGGTGATTTTTTCTAATCATTCTGGAAGAATATTGTACAGTGTGTTGTTCAGGTTTAGCTTCCTCATACTCTGATGATTCAGATTCTTCCTTCTAGGAGTCTTGGACCTGTTCTTCTGTCTCTTCATTTGTATCTTCCAAACATGAATCTTCATCATTCCTTTGACTGATATTTCCATGACAATATTCATCTACTTTCAGATCTATGCAATCTACTATTTTACGAAGCCTCTTATTATAACAACTATAGCCTTTTCTTTCTGTAGCATATCCTAAAAAGATTCCTTCATCTGTTCTGTCATCATACTTGCCCAAATTTTCATCATTATTCTTGATATAGCATTAACTATGTTCTAGTTAACTTCCCCATCTGACAAGGTTTACACACTTCATCACGTGGTTTAGATATTTCTAGAAAGTCCCTTACTGCTGCTTTGTTTTTGAGTTTTATTAGATGATCAAAATGTAGATGTCCCACTCTTCTGTGCCACAGCTAGCTTTCATCATATTTGCTGAGATAACACTCTTCTTTTTCTTCTTTTAAAATGTAAACATTATTCTCAGTTCTTATTCCTTTGGCAACCAATTTTCCTGAGGAAACATTTTTAATTTTACAATCTTTAGCAGTGAACAGGATTTCACACCCTTTGTCACACATTTGAATCACACTGAGAAGGTTGTGCTTCAACCCATCTACAAATAACACATCTTGAGCCTTTCCTTTACCATTGTTAAGACTAACCATTCCCTTGCCTCTGATCTTTCCTGGTGCATCGTTTCCAAATGTTACGTTCCCAGATTTCTGCTCTGACATAGAAATAAACTTCTCTTTATCTCCTGACATATGTTTTGAACATCCACTATCAATGTACCAAGGATTCTTCTGTTTCTGAACTGAGAGCACGAGATTACAATGAGAACTCTCTTTCTTCCTCCATACATTTCGTTCAGCTGTATATTTCATTTTTGGTTCTATTTTGTTCTCTTTTAAGTTACATTCTGTAGCTTTATGCCCAAAGTTGTGACATATGTAACATTCAGTTTCGTTGTATAGAAGATCAAATGGGTTAGTATTTCTGTTGTGCGTTCTTCTTTTAACAGCTGATTGAGATACACGACCCATATGATTATATGCTGATTGATGTATCATCTGTTTGTTATTTGACATCCTTCTCTGAATGTTTCTGAAATTGTAAAAACAATTGACAGCTCTGTGCCCAAAGTTAGAACAACATAAACAATAACCATTGAAGAAATTAGCATACCTGTCTCTCGGTGGATTTCTAGAAAATTAATGTATTGAGTTATGATGCTCATAATTGTAATTCTGATCTGCATACTTGATTCTGTTATATGGCTCTTTTTCATGAATTCTTGACTATACCGATTTGCTATTTAGATCGGTATTATCTTGCTTTTTATCACTCTTTGATCGATTTTCATTATTGTCTTTACATGCTTCAGCATTTATTATTCTGGAGATTTCTTCCTGCTTGCTGTTCTGAAAGTGAATCAATTTTGATGATTCTTTGCTTTCTGAATCACTGCTACTTTCTCCTTGACCATAGCCTAGACCAAACTTAATCTGAGGTGACCTCTGTCTGTTTAGAATGTTATTTAGCTCTTCTGAAGCTTTGATACTAGAGATATTCTGATGATATAAGGCTTGAAATTTTTCTAAATCCTTCTTAACAGTTACTACTTATTTCTCTAGATGTTCACATCTAGTTTTTCTTTCAGCTAGCTGTTGTTTTAGAGTCTCTTCAATTTTCTTTGCCTCTTCCAGCTCTAGCTTTATTAGAGAGATGTCTTTTCCATTGGTTTCATACTGGATTAATAGCTTTTTTTGTTTTTTTTTCTTTATTCTTAGTCTATCAATTTCCTCTAGAGCACTCATCAGCTCTCCCTCCATGTCCACAATGGCATCTTCATCATTCATCTATGTATAGCTCATCTCTAGATCCTCTAGAGCCATAAGCATGAAATCATTCTCTTTGTCTTCATGGGAGGATTCACTTTCTGAAGTTTCTGTGGATTCATCATCATTCACACGTAGAATTTTCTTCTTGTACTTGTTTTCTTTATTGTACCTCTTCTTTAGAAATTTCTCTTCATCTGTAGAAATCTGCTCTTTCCTCATATGAGGGCATTTAGCAGTAAAGTGTCCTGTTTTACCAAAGTTAAAACATTTGAAAGGCAGCTTTCCTTTGTATTTCCCTGACCCCGTTTTCAGTCTTCTCACAAATTTTGCTTCTATTTCATCCACATCTTCCTTTGTACTCTTTTCAGCTTTAAAAGAGGCTTCTCTGGATGTGTTTTGGTCTTTACTAATCCTCATTTCATAGGCTGTCAGAATTCCTAGTAATTGGTCATGAGATAATGTTTTAAGATCACTCATTTCTTCTATAGCTGAGACTTTAGGGTTGAATCTGTCAGGCAGAGATCTCAATATTTTATGAACAAGGAAGGTATCATCATCACTTATTTTTTCACCAAGATCTCTCATAGCATTTACTAACTCATCAAATCTCAGGAAAAATTTACTAATGCTTTCATCTTCATTCATTTTCAGTTGTTCAAATCTTAGCCTATGAGTCTGCAACTTGGAATCTTTAACTTTCTCATTTCCTTCATAGCTGCTAATAAGCTTATCCCACATTTATTTGGCAGAATCAATATGCATTACTTTTACAAATTCAGTTTCAGCAAGACCACTCAGAATAGCATTCATTGCTTTTGGATTGAAAGTAAACTCTAGCTTATCATCTTTGGATGCCAGCAAAACAGGTTTTGCATACCCAGTCTCTACTACTTCCCAAACATTAGCACCTAGGGACATTAAGTATGTTCTCATCCTAACCTTCCAGAAAGTAAAATTTTTACCATCAAATATGGGTGCTTTGTTTATTGATCCATCTTGACTAGCCATTTTAACTCTTCAGGATCTACCTTAACCAAAATGAATGCTGCTATGATACCAATTATTACAGGTATAAACTAACTAAGAGGGGGGGGGGTGAATCAGTTAGTTAAGATTTGTTACAATATACGTATTTTAACTTAGGATCAATAACCTTTATGGCAGTCGTTCTTTGCTATGAATTCAGAGTTATAAACATAAGAGCAGATAACATAAAACACAGCATTCAATCACAACATTTAATCACATATATGATACACAGATATTTCATGAGGAAACCCATAAGGGAAAAACCTCTTCTTCTTATGATTTCAAAGGCTTCAATGGCTGTACATCACTTCTTATTTGAGCACCGACTCAAAGAGGATGCAACCTCTAAATGCAAGAACCAACTTGCTGAGAGCATCAACTGTCACTATGACCCAGTACCAACTAGGTGAAGACACCAATATTCAATTACTACAAGCACCCACTTGCAGACAGAGACATAAAGTCTCCCCTAGAACCTCCCTACCTCCCTTATTTTCTAGACTTTCCAATAGAATCAAAATGCAACAATACATATATGTCTCTGCTTACCAAACCACTCTGCTCTGTTCAACATTGGCTCTCTTCTCCTTTGTTCTGTTCAATTGTTCAACACATTCTTCAGTTCCTCTGCTCTGCTGCTCTGCCCTCTCTGCACACCATTACTCTCCTCTAAAACTGCTCATTCTTACAACTGTTTCTGCTCAATATATATATATCATCTTTTGAGTTCATTTCTCTTTCTTGTTTCATCGAAACAACTTCTCAAACCGTTACAGAACCGGTTCAGCTTCAGCATCCTCAAACTGTTACAGAAATGGTTCAGCTTCAACATCCTCTATACACATCCTTACTCTTGAAATCATCATTACAAGCAGTTACTAAACGGTTCGCATTTCAGGTTCATCATAACTGTTAATCCTCCTGCTCGAATACTCTTCGAATCCTCAACTGTATAGGGATCTTCATATTCCTCTTCAAAGATTACACTGAAGCGGCGGGTGAAATGATGGAGCTCGCAATCGATTGCTTGAATGATGGACATTTCGTGATACTTCAAAAAAAAAAAATTGTCCACTGCTGCAGTTGAGCCGCTGGTTGTTTAAATTCATCCCACCGTTGCGGAAAGATAATCGGCTTCAGTCTCGGTATTCTTCTCCGATGTATTTTCCTTAGTCAACTAATTGTTTAGTTTCGTGTCGGAACCTTTTGTTCTTTCATTCTCCACCGTTGCGGCTCCCAAAGCAACTAAGCGTCCGAAGTCCAAAGTGATCCGACTGCCGATGCGCATGTCTTTAACCTTTCCTTTTCCACTATTGCGGATGGGAAATTCATTTCGCTTCTGAAGTCCAAAGCGCTCCGACTGCCGATGCTTATAGTCACGCGTGTCTTTAACCTTTCCTTTTCCACCGTTGCAGCTGGGAAATTCATTCCGCTTCCGGAGTCCAAAGCGTTCCGACTGCCGATGCTTGTCAGTATTTTAGTCGTGCACATCTTTAACGTTTCCTTTTTCATCGTTGCAGCTGGGAAAGTCATTCAGCTTCTGATGTAAATATCTTCCGATTTCTGATTAAGATTTTTTCCCGCCCACTCAACAGGATTAAGTATTTTTCCGATTTCCGATTTAGTCTGAATTTATAGCACCTCCCACTGTTCGATTTTCTCCATTGATACCTGCGTGCCTGCCTCTTTTTTAGTAGATTGCCACATCCATTTGACATCAGTTCCCCTTCTCTTTATAACAGATTGCCATCAATGACAATACATTAAAACTTTAAGACTGAGCACTAGCTACCATCTACTAGTTCAGAACACACCACTCTAAAAGATATTCCAACATGATCGTCTCTCCAAATATCATCCTTTTTGTGCTCTCAGACCTCCACATACCACCTCCTCACTCGCACAAATTTTCATGGACAAGATATTTCTTCTTCATGGAATCCCTTCTTCCATTGTCACAGACTGCAACGCACCTTTCACAAGTCATTTTCTCCTTACTGACACCAAACTGAATATGAGTTTAGTTTAACACCCACCAATAGATGGTATGAATGAAGTCATCAACAACTATTGGGAAACATATCTTTGTTGTTTCACCTCTGAAGAACAACATCTGTGGGAAAAGTGGCTCCCTCTCACTAAATGGTGGCACAATACTTCCTACCATACTGCATCTCAAATGACTCCATAAATGGTCACACACCTCTAGTACACCTTCCATACACCCCCAAAAGTTCACCAGTTCAGGCTGTTGACATGGTTCTTCGAAACCGACATCAGATTCTTCACCTTCTGCAGGACAATCTTCACATGGCCAAAACCCACATGAAAGACCAAGCCGATCAACACTGTTCTGAGCGCATTTTTCAATTCGGTGACATGGTTTTTCTTCATCTACAGCCTTACAAGAAATCCTCCTTGAAACTCAACATAAATCAAACTCTCGCTACAAAGATCTCTCATCCATATACAATTCTTCAAAATATTGGGTCTATTGCTTATAAATTAGCACTTCCTCCTTCTTCTCGCATTTAGCAAGTGATTGGCACCAACATCAGAGCACAAATTGTTTGACCAAAATGGGATAATGAAGGATCCATCATTTCAAATCTGACGGCCATCCTCAATAAGCGCACTTTTCAACTTCACTCTCAGTCCATCACAGAGGTCTTAATTTAGTGGCACAACATGCAACTAGAGGATGCTACATGGGAACCGCTCCTTCAGATTCAACAATAGTTTCCACATCTAAATCTTTGAGAACAAAGCTTTTTTTTAAGTGGGAGGGGATGTTAAGAACCCATGTCAACCCTCCTCTTTATTTTGTTAGTATATTTTATTGGGCGCATATGCTTTGTAAGTCATCCTATCAATATGTTGTATTATCCCACATTCATGGGGAGTAAGTAATAGTTGTTAAGTTGTCTAGTTATTATGTTACATTATCCCAAATTCATGGGGGGCAATAGTTGTTTAGATTATACTTAGTATATAAGTATGTGCTGAGGCTAATGAAAGCATCAAAGAGTTATTTTGTATTGAGCTTTCTCAAAGGAGGTTTCCCCCTCGAAGTGGCCCGCGATCAATAAAATCTCTTTTGTGCTCCAATATTTTTGTGATATCGTGCATTTTGACTGTTCATTGCAGGAGGTTCTCCACAACATGATTGAGTTCTATAATGTGTTGGGTGTAAGCCCTGAAGCACATGAGTAATGAGATTTTGTGTTGAGCATAAGCTATGGAACACATGAGTTAAGTGTGTTGAGTGAGAATGACTTTGAATAGCACCGACTCTTATCATACTTAGTTTAAGTTGATTAAATGGAGTTTCAAATCTACTTCTCATCAGGGACTAGAAGAACTACCATGATATATGAGGTAATCCAACATGCAAGGAGGATCTAGAGTTTCCTAACCTAGTTGAATGACCAAACCCTACCTGAGTCCTTGATAAAAGAAATAATGTAAACTAAGGGAAGCATCAAAATAAATAAACTATGATATATGATGCATGAATAAATATTAAGAATAATATGTAAAGTTTATATATTATGTATATAAGAATATTTATATTTATATATATAAGAAAATAAAGATAACTAAAATAATAAGTGAGAGTCTATAAACTAAAATAATTAAATAAATATTATATTCTAAGCTCAATTAGGAACTAGTAAAGAGTTCCTAGTTAAACAAAAAAACTATTAATTCCATATAAATCAAATTAAATATTATTTTCAAGAAAGTAATGAATTCTTGATTCAAATGAAGTTTAAACCAACTCCCTTTCCTAAAATATCTTCTATAAGACCCAAGTCAAGAGAAGGATTATGGATCTGATTATTATTCTTTAATCAATTGAAAGAGTATTTTCCAAAAACAAGCATTCTCATACAGAGCCTGATTTTCCGAACAGCGGTGACCCACCTTTAGGAGTTCTAGATCACTTGCATTTTGGATCCAGCTCGGGGGGATCCAGATTAGAACTAGGAATGGTTATGGGCCATGGTTGGGAGGAACTTGGTAGTTCCAAAGTTATCTAGTTATCGTTTCTAAAGTCAGAGATAGCTAGGGTTTTATTAATTCTAGGTGTTTGAGTGTCCAGGTTCTTTTATCCATTAACAAGCTGCATAGTTGCAAGTAAGAGGTTTCTACATTTCCAAGTTATTTTAATTATGTTTACAAGTTGTAATTATAGCTATTAGGATTTGTATCAAGATCTGTAATTTCTAATCTCCACCAATTTGAAAAAATGTTTCAGGTTTGTTTTATTAGATAAATTAGAATCTCAGTTTTTAGATCTTATATAGGTTCTAGGGTAAAATTCCTATCAGATTTGTATTAAACTAGTTTTAAAACTTTATATATATTCTAGGGTTTAGTCTAGATCTGATATTTAATTTTATAAATTAATTTAATAAGAAAACCTCTATCAAGCCATACTGAACTAAACCCTACATTGCAACACCGGTCTCATTTTAAAAACAAAGTAAAAAAAAAATACTTAAGTATAAAATTACAGAGAATTCGCAAAGGTATATGACCTTATTACACTAATAAAAACCTCATCGAATAAATTATCCATCCAACGAAATCTACTAAAGTAAATAAATAAACAAATTATAGACATCCATGTTATCTTTTAAACTACTCATTAACCAAAACTAATAAAGATTCTAAATACTCCCAATCAAATAACCAGGGATTGAATCCCTTAACCAACCAAAGAAACTATATACAGGATGTGCAACATTCGCTACTTTATACATTAAACAAAACAATAAATAGACTAAAAAAGTAATCATAAACGTGAATGAGGGATTGAATCCCTTAAAACTAGATCACATAAACCATTCTTTAGCAATCGTGGTTTATAAACCTAAAATCAAGTAAAAATACATCCATCCATGATAGCCATTAAACTATCATTTTCCTAAGGGAACAATCCCCAAACATCCTGTACAAAGGATTGGCTAAACTAATGCAACACTAGCATATTACATTTTCTAGCAACGAAAAAAGACATTTAATTATATAAACTATCCACGCTTCAATAAGATTCATCATCATTCCTCTAAACACAAAGGCTGATATCCTGTTGACATTTTAAAATGAATAATTTACAATATTAAAACCAAAATATAAACACCGTAAAAAACAAACAATAAATCAGCTATCGAAACCCCAAATCAAGTCCCATAAGCTCCAGATGGGAGTGCTTAAACCATATTAAACAAATAATAAACATAAAACCATCAACCAACTATCGAAACCCAAGATCAAATCTCATGACCTACGACTGGGAGCGTTTAACAAAAATAGAGAAATAACAAACATAAACAATATACCAACTATCGAATCCATTAACAAATTATTGTAAGTCTATACATACAGGAAATACAATATAAAACTTACATTACACAAGCTATGCCATATAGACAAACATGGGACATGCTTATACGAAATCCATCAAAACTACAAAACCAAAACAAAACAATGACGATGTTATCATCTTACATGCAATCATATAACACTGAACAAAGTTAAGGTTTCCCTCAGTAACATCCATAGAGCATTTAGTTATTACATTACAATGAAATCAAAAGCACACAAATAGGATTATACCATGAAACCAAATCGAGCTTGAAGCAAGTATTGCCCTTATCGTTATAAACAGAGGTGAAAATTCCCAAATCAAAACCAGTGAATAATTAACAGAGATAAACTCATTTAAAAATTCTAAACCCTTTCCATAAAACAAAGCGTGGGTTTAAACCCAAACTATATCCACAGTCAAAATTAACTATCCAAAATAGCATTATCATAGTGCCATTGCGAAGCAATGGCACTGATATAATTTTTACCCGTCATATAAATTAAAAAAAACCACATTGCTCATAGCAAACCAAGATCCGAGACAATGAAACGAAACACCATTTTGATTATCCAACACATAGCTTTAGATTACATATTCGTGTCCAATGTAAAAAATGCTTGAATGGGCTACAAAACAAAAAGAGTCTGAAACCTACGAGCATCTGTATTACTCCCCTAACCCTAGTGAATCCCAATTGGGAATCCTGTTACAACCCATAAATAGAGCACACCTGCAAACCCCATAAATGACCAAGCAATTGAGAAAAGGCCCTTTTTACATGGGATTACCCGAAATGCATAGTTGACCATGTGTTTGCCACCACCACCAAGTTTCCCCATGCTTGTCCCCAACCTGCAAATGAAAAATGGAATGCATTAGAAGTATGCGTGACTAAAACATCACAATGAAAGAGAGAACAAATAAAACCATAACAGATTTAGCATACCTGTCAAAGACATTCACGTCAGCACTGTAAACTATCACCCCTGTCTACGCATATCAACGATGGATCTTTCCCCCCATTACCAACAACGAAAACACAGTGCAAAAGTGGGATGCAAAACCCTATCAAGGTTTTTATGGATTTTTCCATCATGGAGGAGCCATGCTTCCTTCACATGGCGCATTAAAACCTGCCAGCTATCCCCCACTATGAATGAGATGTAAAAAGCTCAGTCTATATTTTTTGAACTTCATACATTTTCCATTGAGATTTAAACCCTCTTCCCTATAGTTTACATTCATACTCTTGTATAGAGTGTTAAAACCATGACCAATCTCTTAGCATTTAGGATTAGAAACTTTAGGATCTTGGTCTATTTTATTTCATCTATCATGTGTTGGTAGCATAGGTTTAGTGGCGAATGACCTGCAATAAGAATAGATACGTCGTGCATTAGTTAAAAAGAACTAAGAAATCCTATTGCCATAGGGTTTCCTTACCTTTCCGGGTGAGTCGTTAGGGAAAAATCACACCACTCCTCCCCTTTAAATATAGAGATAATTTAACCTCATCATTTATCGAAATAAGAAACTAGGTAACATAACATGTAATAAAACATGAATGAAATAATATCAGAGCATCAGTAAACCATATAAAATATGCATAACTACAAATTACATCAGAATATAAAACAATGGCATTTAAACATCATCGTCACATAGGAATCATACTAAAAGGAAAACTACACCATAACTTAGGCGTAGTTCTTTATCAATTTTATAATTCTGCAGTTAAGAAAATATGTCCATTAAGATCTTAGTAGTATTATTAGTCCTACAAAAAAAAATATTTACGAATTTTAGGGACATTACAATTTGTTTGAAAGCATCGTATTCCCATGTTGAATCGGTAGCTGGTAAGTTCTTCCACTTGATGAGGTACTCAAAAATAGCTTTATTTCTTAGTTGTTTGGTCCATGTTTTAAGTATTTGTTCAAGTTCCCATATGATTTTTCCTTCTTTAAAACTCCTTTGACTATGATGTTGATATACCTATTGTTTCATCCTATTTTTTGACATATTCATTATTTCGAGATTGCTTGTCAGTGCTCTATGTGATCTACCACTGCTTGAACTATATATTTTCTTCAAACCTTGATTGGAAGATTGTTTTATGGGAGAATTGGACTAAGATAAATTTAAAATTTCAACTCCTCTAAGTATGCAACTTTAGCTTTTGGTGTTTTGATGTGTCCTCTTTTTGGTTCCAAGGGTTTGGCCTTATTTGGATGCTCCAGTAAAACTATATTGCAATTATCCCAACACTTCTTATTTTTGGCCTCTCCTGAAGAGAGAACTTGTACAGTATGCCAAGTGTTAAATATTTTGAATATAAATCTAAAAAACATACCACAAATACTATGGTCACTATTATATTTTATGCAGCAGGTCTCACTCAATTTGGATATTGGATTCTCCAGATATAACCATTTTCCCTAAAACACCTTTTTTCAAGCCCTATTTGGAAGATTCTTTTAGTGTTGACTTGAAACTGAGATAAAATTGGAATTTTGGCTCCTCTGACTCGGAAACTTTGGCCTATTGTATCATGATGTGTCCACTTTACAAATCCGTAGGTATGATCTAATTTTTTATGTGCCAATAAAATTTTATTGCAAATCTCTAAAAACTTCTTATATTTGTCCTATCCAGAAGACATAACTTGTATGGTATTCCAAATGTTCAATATTTTGTTTCTGTACAACTGAGAATTCTACCATAGATACTTTGGTTCAGAAGAAATAGGTATCACTAAAATTGGACCTCAGATTCCTCAGATATAACCTTTTTCCCCATAACACATGTTTTAGACTAGCTTTTGGGCTAGTTAAAACCCTAGATTGCTCAACGAATATATCTGAAAATGTAATGGATTGGGATCTCAATTTTGGAATGAAGATACCTCAGCCTATTTAGAAGTGTTTTTTTAATATCGATCTCTGATTCCTTGTATAAAAATAATTGTAGTGAAAATTCAACTATGACTGTTTTGTAGAAGTTGGTCCCGAGGAAAGAGATATAACACCAAATGTTATGCAACCAAGTCCCAGAAATAGCATAAAAATGGAAGAAATAGACCAAATGATATTATTCCACATCTTAATAATGAAGAACATAGATACATAACAATCCTCTTTAATAGGGGAACTTCCTTAGACAATGTACAGTGTACGCAAGACAAGACCGTATACAATGCTTACTCAAATGAAAATATCTCCTTCTTATATAAACGCGAAAAAGGTGTATCATAATAAATAGTAGACCCACTAATTGACACTCTATCCATTTCTAGAATAGAATCATATTAGGGTTGATTACGTCCAAGCATAACCTGTGAGCTTCGCTAGGACTGATTACATTTGAGGATAACCTACAGGACTGATTATGTCTGAGCAACCTATGTGATTATCCAGGATTTTATGCTTAGAAAACCTGTCTAACTGGCTATGCTAGAACTCATCACTCCCTATTTTGATAGATATTGATATGAATCACATACTAGAGCTGCAATGCTCCTCTCTGCATCATACAAAAATGCAAGTCAAATACTTCAAATCAAATAGTATCTTTCAAAAGAAACACACTACCTCACAAATACCCAAGCAAGTGGCAACATATTTTTCCTCATTTGTACTCAATGCCATGCAGGACTCCATCCTACCAAACCAGTAGCCCATACTGGATCTCAAACTGAAGAAGCAACCCAAGGTTCTCTTCTTCTCAGTGGTGCTACCAATCTGAATCAACATAACCATGTAGGTTAGTCTTATGATTCATATCATACTCGAGTCCATACTCAACTATACCCTTCAGATACCTCACTACATGCTTTGCAATTGGGTGAGCATGTCTCGAATCCGTCCAGAATTGGCTCAGGTTGTTCACATCAAAGCATATGTCTATTCTTGTATTCGTAAGGAACATAAATGACCAAACCATTTCACGATACATCATGGAATAAACTGTCTCTGATGAAGCATCACTCAATAGCTTCAGGTTTGATGCTATAGGTGTGGCCATGGCCTTGCAGTCCATCATCCCGAACGTCTTTAGGATCTCCATTGCATACTTCCCTTGTCCAAGGGAGATTCCATCCACTCTCTTCCACACCTCCATGCCTATAAGGTAGTGCATCATACCCCAGTCCTTCATCTCAAACTCAAAAGCAAGTATCCTTATTACAACTTTAAAGAGTTCCTCTTTTCCCATCAGGAACAGGTCATCGACATATAATGGGAGCATCACTGGTCTTCTACCTTCAACCTTGAAGTAAAGGTTGGAATCCACTTTACTCTTAGTAAATCCTAGAGCCATCAGTAAGATGTCCATCCTGTCGTACCATGTCGAACCTTAGGATGTTCTATAGTCACTCCCTCTAAAGCAGAGCATCATTCTCCCTCTGCCTTTTGTACTCTATGTATTGAAACATTATGTAATGGAGTCATAAGTAGCTTCCGCTGCTACTAATATTCTATGTATCATTCTAGGGTCACTAGATACCAAGATCCTCTATCTTGAAATTTGTTTGAAAAGTTCTTCTCACACCCATCTGTGAGCTTGTCATACTCTACAGGATTTTATCTTGAATATTGTAGAAAAGGTTAAGATCTTCATCACTCTAGATGGTCTTCAAGCTCCTTATGTAACTGTATGTTCTATCCCATGGGTTCCTTTTGAGCTCATACAAGTCCTTCTTTAGTTTGCACACATGATTCTTCCTATCATGTGTCTCAACTCCCAGTGGTTGCTCTATGCATACTTCACTTGTCATTGGTGCCAATGTCTCTCCGTAGTCTATATTCTTTCTATGAGAATCCTCATGCTACAAGTATTGCCTTGTATCCTAGGATGTTTCCATATACTGGATGTTGGATCTTGTATATCCATATGAAATACACTACAGACTTCCCTTAGACATCATTCTACTTGAATTGGTACTCTTTGATCATAGTCTCCTTTCCTTTCTTCTTGTCTACTTCTTCATATCTAGAAGGCTCTGCATCAATGATGTCGCTCATCAGTATCACATAACTAGAGTGTGTTTGAGTCCTCTTGAAGTCTCATCATACTATTATTCATTTTATATTCTTCTGAAGCTTTTTATTTTGCTATGGAAGCTTTAGGTTCATCTTCATGTATGCTTATTGGAGTGAATCTTGAACTGTCGTCACTTCTTCTTTGAAACAAGTCTCATACTTCTTTTCTTGTAGGTGATTGTACATGATATTTCCTACAAGTCAAATGCACCAGTTGTATGGTTAGAAAAATTTCATAAGGAATATTCATAATGGCAAATTATTATGCATAAATATATAATCATGCAACTATTTTAGCCAATACAACATTCATCCGTATCCTGTATACACATCATTTTTCCAGATTCCTTACATCTCTACCATAACATTATTGAGATTGTGCATTAATCCCAATATGTCAGTAAAAAGGTTTCATCCTATATAAGTAGCAATGGAATGTTGTATAGAGCTATAGGCTACTTACCCATAACATGCATATTAGTAGTATATTGTTCATTAATGCATACATTCTATCATGCATAGTACATTTCACAACTAAACAATGTCATGTAAAAAACTAGATATATAGGAAAAGAAAATTAAAATACTTATCTTTATTTGTTTCATGGGTAGACTCCTTCTTGATCCTTCGGCTTCATCATCTTGTTCATTCATAACATCATCATTTCTTATCCAAATACTAAGATGGATAAGAGGCTCTTTAAGAATTGAGTCCTTCATATTCCTCATCGCTTGAGGGATTTTCTTTGAATCGTGAGAGATTGATCTTTAGTTGCTCCCATATTCTCTTCTCTTATTATGAGTTGAGCTTCTTCTTGTGTGCACTCAGTCTTAGAGTCTGTTGAAGGTAATCACTTCCTTTTGGCACACATTCCTTGAATGAATGAATCCCATGATCTTGGGAGGCCATTTAAGGTGGTTATAAGAATATCTTATTATTCTTCGATTTCTTCATCATAGCAATGAACACTTCCATTTGGTATCTTCAAGGATGACACATGAGGCATGAGATGATCTTCAATGATTCTCTTGGCTCTAGCCTTGGCCTCATCTCCCTCTGGCTCTTAGAATTTCTTTACTGAAATACTTATCTAAGTTAATTTCTTCAAGGATCACAAAGTTCCTATACTTCCATAATTGGAAGTTGTCAGCCTCACAAGGCTTGCCATCAAGCTAGTGTAACTAGTCATTTTGAAATGAGAACCTGAAATGTAAATAGAAAAAAAATTAGATCTTACCGATTTGAGGTGTCCATCATAGTTCTGGAGCTAGCTGATCTAGGGTTTGTTAGAGAAACCCTAATTTTCAAAACATGGAATTTGAAAATTTTGATTGGATAGAAATATGGGCCTCTTTAAGGAGATATTTCCAATGTACTCCTTTTCTGAAAAAAATGGAAGGAAGCTCCTGGAACAAGAAGCTCTAGTTTTCCAATATCTTCTATAGAAATGACTGATATTTCTTCTGATATATATCCAAAGTTTTGGATCCTTAAAGTATGAAACTTCTTAATGTGATATCCTGATAATTATTCTTTCCAACCCCACAGTTTATAGAAGAAATGGATTCTCCAAGTGGGACTTAGGCTGAGCTTCCCAAGGTGACTGTTTTAGGGACTTTTCAACATAGTGAACTTGTACGGAATTTCACGTGTCACTATTTCACAATTTGGGTCTAAAAAAATTACCCCAGAAACTATAGTCCATTCCCTACCTATAAAATCTTGCAAAATTTCCTTTGGACCTTCGTATCCTGAGATATAGTAAATATCCATAGGTCACCTGTTTATGACTGTATTCTGGAGGATCCTGGAACCCTGATTTGTAGGAACCATATCTCCTGAAGTATAGTGAATATAAGGCTGAAATATTTACAAAGTGTACAACATGAATGTTTCTTCGGCCTGTAAAATTTTTGGCTTCTAATTGTTCTCCAATATTGTGAAAGTTCTAGGATTAATAAATTCAGTATTCTAGGGTTTTCAGGCATGAAACCCTAATTTCCAATAGTTGCCATTGCAACTGTATTTCAGATGGATAGTGAAAATTCTATTATTCAGAAAATTCTACCACCAACATATGCACCCTATTGAGGTGAGTTATCCTATCCCTTGTTTCTTGATGATCTGTGAAGAACACCTTCAACTAGGAATCCCTAGTTCCTACAGCTGCACAATTCCTTCTTTCAAAGAGGCTCTGATGCCATGTTATATTTTTATCGTTTAATCAATATGATCTAGGATCTTATATGATAGTATAACATGCACAAAAATAATCACAAGATACAAGAGACACAAATAATTTTGCTCGGGGAAACCATAGGAGAAAACCCCGCAACTTCCTCAGAGATAGAATGAGAACCAATAGCAAAAGTAAAACCCAAAAGTACAAAGACGATCTCTGAGAGTTGTTCTCTCTCTCTCTCACTTGTGCGAGCAACTTAGCTCTCACTCATGCGCTGATGTTGAGTGAGTGCGTGTGTCAAATAGAGAGTCTCACTCTCTATTTATACCTGTTTTCCACTTGACAATTACTCTATAGGGTCAACTTCACTAGAAGATTCTAATAACCCTAATATGACTCAACTGTGGGGTCTATTGCCTCGACTTACAATGGTGGGTTAACCTCAATGACTTTACATGAATTTATTATATTAATGACTCTCTCGATCAGAGGAACAAACATCTCCATCGGGGTACAATGAAATACAATAAGAAATATACAAGTGAATACATTCTAAAGTTACAAATACAGCAGCAAAAACATAAAATAATAAAAAGTGGAACATGAGGATTTGTTTATCAGTTTCGATGTTGTGTCTCTATTAAAAAATATTCATTTAAATGAGTCCATTTACATTATCAAGAAGTGATTGATCTTGGTACAACTCAATTAGTTGAGGTGTGTCTTTGTTCAACATTATTTAGTTTTTAAGGGGAATTTTATGAGCAAACTGTGGTGTGGCATTGGGGTATCCACAACCACCCATAGTTGCTAATATTTTCGTGGAGAAATTTGAAAACATAGCTTGACTCTTATTCTCTAAAATCAACAATATATATGATATTTGTGGATGACACTAACATAAAATGGACTCATGGATGTAATGAACTTAATCATTTATTTGATCACCAAACAACCAATATGAGGACATTAAGTTCATAATGGATCTAGAAGACAATGGGAGTATTCCCTTTCTAGATGTGTTGATATCTATAAATCAATATGGAACTCTAGGGAACCAAGTGTACAAGGAAAAGGCACATATGGAAAGTTATCTTCATTCTAACTATAATCATCATTCTACACAAAAGATGGGTTTCCTCAACACTTTAATAGTTTGGAATTTTAGGATTTTTTATAAAGATCATCTTAGGAAAGAAAAGGACCGCTTAAAAAAGGTATTTTAGAGCATTGGATACAAGAAAAACAATATTTGTATGGATTTCAATAAATAAAAAACAAGGACACCTTCCTCGTACCAACCAACCATCAACCGTATAAAGGCCTACCTCCCCTACATTCAAGGAGTCACTGATAAAATCACAAATGTTCTAAAGAAGAAGGAAGTATATATGTATTTCAAACCTATTGAAACCATTATATAAAAAATGAGGCCTACAAAAGATCTTGGTGATCAAGAACAAGGCAAGGTTATCTAGAAGGTTACAACATGTGGAAAATGCTATATTGGGGAAACAACTTGTTTTTTCCATAGAAACATCAAAGAGAATGGACCAGATGTTCTTAATGAGAGAGCTCGTACCTCATCTTTAGCGAAAAATTCACTAAAATCCAAGCACCATATGCGTCTAGGTAACACTAAAATATTGGCAAGGGAAGAACACTATTTCATAAATCAAGTTAGAAAGGCCTTGGAAATTGTGAAGCACCCTAATAATGTAAATAGCGACAAGGGGGATTGTGTTAATATTTCATATGCTTAGCTAGATATCATTAGTGTTCAATCCAATTTCACATCAATATCATATACAGAATCACTGAAAGAAACACAATCACAAGATAGACACATATTTATCCTGGGAAACCCTCAAGGGGAATAAAACCAACAAAAAATTCCTCTATATAGATGTATGAGATAAAACCACAAAACATGTGCTCCTTCTCCTTGCTGGTATGTCTTTTTCTTCTTCTCCTATGCACTATACACAAGTGAGTGTGTGTGTTCAAATGAGGAACACTACTCCTCTATTTATACTCTTTCTGTCACTTGACTTTTGCCCTAACAAGTCGGCCCCAACAAGCTTACTGGGCCGACTTCACCTAGGAAGACACAAAACAATATTATATTATATTCAAGAGGGTACTATTGACCCGACTTACAATGGAGTTTATACCTCATGAATCTATGATGACAAAATACAATAGTAACATCCTGATGGAGGGATAAGAAATATCCCTTCGGTTACATTAGTAAAATACATTTAGAATATTATTTGAAGTTACAATATTTCAACACTCCCCCTTAATGAGAAGGGTATTCTGCTGACAACAACATCATCAAATATCAGATCAAGGAGAGAGAGAATATTCAATAGTATCAAGGTAATATATATACGTCATAGGAATTTTTCAACAATTAGCAACGGGAATAGTTACTGGAACATCTTCAACATCTTCAGTAATGGAACATCATATTCTATAGCATTGATTCTTCATATTCTACAAAAATATATCACTCAATCCTTTGCAGAAACACTTTGATCTTCATCTTCTTTCAACACTCGGTCACTTGATCCTTTACAACAACACTTTGATATTCATCTTCTTGCAGCACTCGATGACTTGATCCTTTGCAACAACACTTTGATATTCATCTTCTTGCAGCACTTGATCACTTGATCCTTTGCAACAACACTTTGATCTTCGTATTATTGCAGCACTTGATCACTTGATCCTTTTCCACAAAAATACATACAGTACACATGATCTCTTCGCGGGATGATCAATCCCTATCAATTTTGGACATAGGTCCAAGGATGATGAAATCCTCATCAACCTACTCCCCCTTAATGAGGAGGGTCCACATCATTGACCAGCTGGATCGTCCGCAAATGAATGCAGGACCATATCATCTGCAAATGATTTCATATCTCGTCTGCAAATGAATGCATATCTTGTTCGCAAATGAATGTAGGACCACATTGTCCATAAATGAATGCAGGACTCATTGTATACCACCCTTAGCATGTTAGTGCTAGGACCACTCTCAAGAGAGTGTTCTTGTCTACGACACCATCCTACAAGTGAATGTAGGATCACTCTCCAGAAGAGAGTATTTTCTGCAAATGAATGCAGGACCACATCATCCAAAAATGAATGCAGGACTAATTGTATACCATCCTTATCCTATTAGTGTTAGAACCGCTCTCATTAAGAGAGTGTTCTTTCCCAGAAGACCATCCTCAAGAGAGGATACTATCGTTAACAAGTGAATGTTAGACCTCATCAACATCTATGGACACACTTGGCCTTTTTGTACTAGCGCATCACTTCCATCTCATTTGAAATGATAGTCTCATCATCGCTCCCCCTTTCCAGGGAGGTCCTTTTGAATTACATCAAGCTTGTCACGGAATTGTTCAAAATTTACTCGATACAGAGGTTTGGTCAATACATCAATAAATTTCTCATCAATACTCAAATACTGGAGTTTTATAGATCCCTTATGTACCATAACCCTTATGTAAAAATATTGAATTTATATGTGCTTTTATTTATCATGGACCACAGGATTCTATGTCATCTTTATACCACTTTGGTTGTCACATAGAATCATTGTGGTATCTAACTCCAAGTCTAATAGACCTAAAATCAACATCTGAACCCATATGGCTTCACAACTAGCATAAAAAACTTCTATGCACTTTGCTTCAGTCGTGATGAGAGAAATGTTGGACTACTTCTTGCTAAACCATGAGATCGTGACGAATCCCAAAAAATAACATCCGCCTGAGGTTGTCAAAACCCCAAATTTTCCGAAAAATTTAAAATTTTCAAAATACAGATAATTTTCATAAATGCAGTAAAGTAATTATTTAATTAGTTATATGTTACTAAATTCATTATCTGAATTATCTATTTGGTTATGTTTTAATGCTAGAACAGTTCCTTTTTAGTTTATTGACTTGTTTTCTCTTTGCGACCACAAGGTGGGACTGTCATGAACTTCTGGGCTTACTTAGCTTTCGAGCTAATGCAGAAAGTTTTCATGTTCTTACAGACTGTAGGTAACAAGTTCAGGTGCTGCTTGTCAAAATTCTAAATTGTTTAAAAACAAGTTCGTCGCAAAATAAAAGCTCAGTAAAGAGAATAAATGCTATCCAAATTCCAAAGTTTATCAAGGTGAAAACATTAAACTGTCTTCCTTTTTAGGACTCTTAAGGGATGCGATTCAGTTCTAACATTAATGGCTGTAACTGTCTTCTTTCTAGTAGACGTAAATTTGTAGTTCTTTAAAGATTTACTGAACTATTTGATGTCTATCGTAATTGTTAAGTGTACAAATGCCTTAAATCTTTCGTTACAATAAGCTTTAAGATTAGCAGAGTTATTACGTCGTTAAATAGTCACTTAGCATCAATTCTGATAGTTACTAAAATGCTTAATACTTCTGTCTATCAATTTAATGTTTATATGACAAATACTTCTTAACACCACTAAAGTTATGCTCTTAAGATGGATATCTTTCATGGATATGTTTTTGTACAATTCCTTTCATAGATATAAAAGAGGACATGTCCTTAATGGACTATAATCATTTAAAGAAGCATAGCATAATAGTTTTATGACCTGACTATTTTATGTTGGTGAATTCTTTTGTTAAAAGGATTTGTGGCTTGACCCTTGCCACATTACAATTCATTGGTTAAAGAACCTTTATTTTAAAAAATACATTTATCAGAATAACCGTTACTATTTCCTTTTGTATCTCATTACCAAACTTTACTATTTTGATAAATGCAACTAGGCCAATGAGGTTAACATTGACAATAGGATATTTGTCATAGTTTAATTCTTTAAACCTCCTTTATAACAACAAATAATATACCTCTATGTTATGATTCTAGGGGTTGGTTGAGAGAATCCTTGTTGTAAACAATATTCTTACTAAAATCTAAAAGTTAATAGCCCCTTTTTATAACAAGATTACAAATCTTTATTATTATCAAGATTGTAACTGTTTGATGTAATACTAAATACGTAGCTTAGATAGAGAGGTCATGAAAAAGACCACTTCATGATGTACATAGGATTGAACTTGACTTAAGTTTATAGATACTTTAAATCATAAAGTGAAGGGGTCGTCATACCCCCCACAACCTTGATGATGGCATCGGCAAAGTGTTAAGGTAATGATTTTTATGTTTTTCCATACTACGTATGAACAGGTTGACTTCGGCTACGATTACAATGGAACTTTCAATATGGAAAATCGAATGATTGGCAAGGGAGTCCTTCTTATGAATACTTGTTACAACTATAGACGAAACCCAATGCATGCCAAAAATTTAGTTGATGTACGTGGCTTCACGACATCCAAGAAATACGTGAATAAAGGACTCACCCTTTCAAACCCTAAGCTCATTGTTCAGCATGGTTTTCGGCCTCCTGCCGCTCTGCACTGTGCTCTTGTCTGCACTGTGGCTTACCTCCATTGCCAGTAGTCTCCCTTTTGTTGTTACTACTTGTGAGCTTCCCTCGAATGCTTTGTCAGAGAAGTGCTGTCACGAAAACTATGGGTTCTTGGATTTAGGTTTGTGATATTTTCTCCAGGTTCTCACCTTCATAACTAGATCCATTCTGAACCTTTCATCAGCAAAAAGAAACTTTCTCCCTCCTCGGACTGGTGCTGAGAGTAGTGGCTTTGTATTTCAGAGTTATTGGGCGTAGGGTTCCGTTGTAAGATAGTTTCTTCTTTTTGCTAAGTGTATAAAAATGACCCGAGTGTAATTGCTCACTGCGTTGTCTACTTCTATACTTCGTTGCTGTTGATTGTTTATGGTGACAGCAACCCCTTTTTCCTTTTCCGTAGATGAAGGGTTTCCTTCTCCTCGCATTGGTGGTTGTTTTACTACTCATGGGTGGTCACGCTTCCATAAATTTTTAGGTAAGCATTCTTTAAATAAAAAAAATCATTATCATAGCAATTTATTTCCTTACACAGCTATTTATTTTATAAACAAGTTTAACACCTTCGTTCTTCTTGTGTGCAGGTGTTGGTCCATCTCCCTCTGCGTGGTTTGATGTGAAGCTGAGACATCTACTTTTTGGATTCCAGGTAAGCCCTAGATTATCCATGGCACTTCCTCCTTGTTTGGTCCTTTATGGTTCCTGTATCAGTTGGCTTCCGTGGCCTGCGAAACCCTTGTGGTTTTGGTTTACTTGGCTGACCCAATCGTTGTTTGTTGTTGAAGTTAACCTCTTGCTTGATGCAAGGTCTCCGGCTTAGGCCGTAACTGTGAAATTTTTTTGGTTACGTTTTGATTACTATGCAAAATATAAATGTAAATGATGTACAGGTTGTATAAGCCTCACTCCGTGGATTTGTTTAAGGACGAGGTGGAAAAAGAGTTAGACTCTTTCCTTTTGTTAACTCTGTTGTATTTTTTATATTCGTAGGGTTCAACCCTAACTCGAGTTACAACATGTATTTAATGTTTCTTTAAAGGAAAGAACATCTTTTATTCATAATGTTCTTCATTAATTGTTATTTATGTTGTATACTGGTTGATTGATTAAGCTCTGTAAAACAAGCATAAAAGTTGGCTAAAGCAAATGAGTTTTTACCCTGTAGTAATATTTAATTAATACTTATGAGGTTTCTGTGCTTTGTTTTTATAGTAACTTATTTTGTTATAATAAAATTTGTAACTGTTTGTTATATAACTTTTAACATTTGTCATAAAAATTTCATGTTTCTTGTGGTGTACTTAAGTAACTGTCGGTTACTTCTTTTGAGTACATAATTTATATTTTTCTTCATGTTACTATAATGAGATAATTACATTACTTTAACTACATAATAATACTGTACCTATAATTTGTATATTACTTGTATACTTAGCCCATATAAAATATGTATTAAGAAAGTATAATGTTAGAATGTTATCTTACTTGTAAGTACTATTGCTCCTATTGATATTTATACATAGTTTATTTTGTAAGTGTATAGAGAGATAATAGTTTGTTCTTTATTTCTTATGCCATCTGTGCTATATACTCCATAAAAGTTCTCTTAGTATTTTTATTTTATCTTATTATATTATGATGTCAGTATATATATATAATAAAACCAATAATAAACTATCTATGATCTATCGTATAAATATACTGTAGTATATGTTAAATTGTTATGAAAGATAGACTAATAGCTATAGATCTTGTTCGAGCTTAGCTAAATAAAAATAATGAATGAACTAGATAAATTAACAGTTGTAAGCAAATTTGTGGAACTAACTAGTTTCTCTGTAGAATACAATCATAGTTTAGCTGTTTTAATCACCTATTGGTTACTGTTCATTCAATAATTAAAAGATGGGAAGAAATAACTATAGAAAGGAAACATTTCTATTTATTCTAATACTACTTACTTTAGCTAGTAAATTCTTTTCTCGGTTTCAAAATAATATAGTAAAGTTTCTGGAATAAAAGTTGTACAGAAAACTTGTTTATCCCTCTAAACCTAGTTCTATTAGTAAAAGATAATATAGCTATTTCCTTGTTCTATAATCTGACATTCATGACTAAAATCTAACCCTAACTCTACTTCAGGTACAGGATGCTATTACTTCTGACAGTAAAATAAAAGTAAACATTCTTTTAAATAAACTAACATTTTATTCTATAATTGCATCATACTATCTTTATTTATAATTTTGCCCATGTGCTGCAGTACGGTCTGGTCACTCCGGATGAGGAAAAACACAGGAGGGGTTTTTGTTTTTCATCAAAAGATTCTATTACTAAACAAACTAAAAACAACTTCATTACTAAACCATCTAAATATTTACATCATAAGCTACAAACATAACATTCAATCATACACAGTTATTAAAACAAAGACTGTTAAATGGTAGAACATGTTCTTGAGCTTGGACAACAACAGCAATGGGAGGCCGTTCCTCCCTACCAACTCATGGAGAGCGCTCAAACAACGTCTCCTTAGGACCCCTGAGCTTGCTCTGGTCTCCCTGGCTGGAACTAGGTGCAGCAATAATCAAGTACCAGTCTTCAGACTCAGCACCAATCCTGAACCTTTCAGTAAATTCTCTCAGCTAGCAAGGTGTGTCAGACCAAGTTACTGCAGATTATCTCTCAAAACACCTTCCTTACAGTTTTCTCTTTTCCCCAATGACTTCCTTGAAGAGCATTCCTCCTGAATGATTCTTCTCCTGGAAAATATCTGAGCAACCTCAGCTCTATTCATTCGGTACTTTTAAAATATTGCCTAGGTATTTTTGGGTTAATTGTCATTTATTGAGCCACCTGCTATGATCCCACTTTCTTGGGGGATCATGACCCCAAATGTAGGGAAGTTACCACCTACAACATAGGAAGTGTTTGAGGATGCTGCCACTTGTCTTTTGCCCTCCACCTAGTTCCTTCCACCAGTATGACCAGTAACACTCTTATTAACAGCTCTCCCATGCTGTTGTCTCCACATTTTATTTATTAATAATAAAATATTCAGAATTACATTCCACTTCTTTTGACTCTGCTGAGTCATCAGTTCCTACTTAGCATTAAATTTAACATAATGTCTTAGGAAATCAAATTAAAACAATTAGCATTATTTTACAAAATTGGGGTATGTGACATACACACCCCCTTAAAATGTAACATCGTCCTCGATGTTACTTATTCTTCATCCTCTGCAGTCTCCTGGAATAGATTCGGGTATGCCTCCCACATCTTACTTTCCAGTTCCAGGGTAGCCTCTTCAGGACTAAGGTGCTTCCATTGCACCTTCACCTGTCCAATGGTGCGGTTCCGCAAAGTAATTTCCCTCCTCCCGAGGATACAGTCTGGTTCCACCAGAATTTCTCCTCCTGGTTCCACCTGTACAACATTCCAATAAACCACATGAGTAGCATCATCAACATACTTTTTCAAAACAGAGATATGAAAAACATTATGTACTTTCAAGTTAGGTGGTAATGCTAGCTGGTATGCAACTTGACCAATTCTAGATAAAATTTCAAATGGACCACAGTAACGTGGTGCTAACTTTGCACAACTCCCCAATCTTAGAGAGCTTTTCTTTGGTCTTACGTTTATAAACACGTGCTCACCTACCTAGAACTCCTTGGGAGTTCTTTTTAAATATGCTTGGCTCTTTTTTTCGATCCTGTGCCACCTTCAAATTTTCCTACACTTGCTTCACAATATCTTCCATTTCTTTCAACAATTTTGGTCCTAACACTAATCTATTTACTAGATTATTCCAAGAGATAGGAGTGTTGCATTTACGTCCATACAAAATTTCAAATGAACTAAACTTAGCTGATGACTGATAGTTATTATTGTATGCAAACTTTGCTAGATGCAAGTAGTCTCCCCACTTACCTGGCTAATCTTTAACATACATCCTTAATAAATCCTCCAGCACCTGATTCACTTTTTCAGTATATCCATCTGTTTGAGGATGGAAGGAGGTACTGAAATTCAATGTTGTATTTAATCCCTTAAATAAGGACTTCCAAAAATTTCCTGTGAATTTAGGATCCCTGTCTGAAATTATAACTTTCAGTACTCCATGTAACCGAAAAATATGCTTTAAGAATATATCAGCTATATTAGCAGCCTTGTAAGTAGTTTTGACAGGAATGAAATGTGTTGCTTTGCTTAACTTGTCAACCACCACCATAATAGAGTCATTTTGATTCTGATTTCTAGGCAGTCTAGTAATAAAATCTATGCTAAGCACTTCCCATTTCCAGCTAGGAATAGGTAAAGGTTGTAGCAAACCAGCTGGATGTTGGTGTTCGGTTTTAACTTGTTGACAGTCCAAGCATCTAGCAATGTATTCAGCTACCTCAGATTTCATATTAGGCCAAAAATATTCTTTTCTTAGCATGGTTACAATCTTTTGGTAACCTGGATGTCCTGAGTAAGGTGTTTTATGGACTTCGTAAAAAATTAACTACTTAACCTTAGGCACATTAGGCACATACAGTTTATCTTTAAATAATAAAAATCCATTTTCATTTAAACTATAACATTTTCTTAAGCTTTCTGTAGGTTTTTCCTTAGCTGTAATTTGCAATTTCTGATAATTTTCATCTTGTTTTACCCCTTCGTTAAGCTGTTCATTTAAATCAGAAGCATAAGTGCTGATTTCTGCTGTAAAGTTCAGCTTTGCGTTTCTACTTAAAGCATCAGCCACCTTATTTTCCTTACCCTTTATGTGCTGGATTTCAAAATCATATTCACTCAAAAAGGCTAACCACCTTGCTTGCCTTGCATTTAAGTTAGGCTGATCTAAAAGATATTTCAGTCCTTTATTATCAGTCATTAGAATAAATTTTCTGCCTATTAAACGATGTCGCCACATTTTTAAGGCATGTATAATAGCCGCAAGTTCTAGATCATAAGTTGTGTAATTCTTCTCATGAATTTTTAACTTCCTAGACTCATAGGCAATGACATGCCCGTCTTGAGTTAGAACACCTCCTAAGCCATCATTACAGGCATTAGTGCATACTACGAAATCCTTGTTAGGATCTGCTATTCTTAGAATAGGTGCACTTGTAAATAAGGTTTTTAATTTCTTAAAACTTTCTTCACACTTTGAGTTCCAATCAAATTTCTTGCCTTTCTTTTGCAAAGAAGTGATCGGATTTGCTATTTTTGAAAATCCTTCAATGAATATACGGCAATAACCGGTAATTCCCATGAATGACCTAACATTCGTTACATCTTTTGGAACCGGCCAATATTCGATTGCCCGAATCTTTTCAGGATCGACTGAAATCCCTTCCTTAGTCACTACGTGACCTAAGTACTGGATTTCATCCTTAAAGAAGTCACACTTACTAAATTTTGTGAAGAGTTCTTATTCTCGCAACTCTTGTAAAACTATATTTAGGTTTTATTTATGTTCTTCTTCCATTTTAGAGTAAATTAAGATGTCGTCGATAAACACGACAACAAATTTATCTAAGTATTTATGCATTATATTATTCATTAAGCACATAAAGACAGCTGGGGCATTGGTTAGCCCAAATGGCATTACGACAAACTCGTAGTGTCCATACCTTGTTCTAAAGGCTGTCTTGAAAATATCTTCATCCATAATTCTTACCTGATGATATCCTGACCTCAATTCTATCTTTGAAAACACCGTGGCTCCACGTAGTTGATTAAACAGATCATCTATGTGGGGCAATGGATATCTATTTTTAATAGTCATCTTGTTTAGATGATGGTAGTCTATGCATAGTCGCATAGTTTCGTCTTTCTTTTTAACAAAGATGACCGGTGCTCCCCAAGGAGACACACTAGGTCAAATGTACTTCTTATCTATTAACTCTTTTAGTTGTGATTTTAACTCGTTTAGTTCTAAAATTTTCATTCGATACGGAGATTTTGAGCCAGGTACCGCACCTGGCACCATCTCAATAGTGAAATCCAATTCCCTCCTTGGAGGTAATCCTGGAATTTCTTCTGGGAATACGTCAGTAAATTCTTTTAAAACAGGAATATCTTCTATTTTTAACTTATCTGGTTCAGTTTTACTTCCCTCATCTATAATAGTTATAGCATAGGCTTTACATCCTTTTCTAACAGCTCTTTTAAGTTGTAAAGCAAAAATATATCTGATTATAGTTTTTCTAGGAATACTCTTAACCTTTACTGGTTGTTCATCACTATTTAAGCACGTGAAAGTTTTATCGTAACAATTTAAAACTACCTTATGCCGCTCTAACTAATCCATGCCAATCAGTAAATCATATGAGCCAAGTGGCAAAACATTAATCTTAATTGTAGTTTTAAATTTGTCCATAAGTAAAGCACATTCTTTCACAAAGCAGGTTACTTTTCTTTTTTCCCCAGTGGCTAATTGAACTAACCAGGAATTATCAAACTTATCAACAGACAACTTACATTTTTCCACTATCTAAGGTGTAATGTAAATAATACTAGCTCCTGGATTGATTAAAATGGTTACAGGGGTTTTATTAATCATACCTTCCACTTCCACCATGGAAGTCTGGTAGTCATCTTGGAGGTTCTCCAAAGCTGCATTTATTCTGGGCATAGTCCTCGCTAGTTCTCCAACGGTCATTTCCTCCTGCATAGTATGAATATTGCTGACTGACTTTTTCCGTTTTGGGCAGATAGAAGCATAGTGCGGGCCATTACATTCCCAGCACTTAACAGGCTCCTTACGTTAAAAAATATCGGAAAAATTCCCATGGTTATTTGCAGCTTCCTTGCCCTTAAAATTATTTGAATTATTGGAAGTACCATTTCTATTTCCTTGGAAATTCTTATTGTTAGAATAATTTTCATTCTTATTATTCTTGAAATTCCTCTGGGGTACAAATTCCTTCTTCTTAAACTCAGCCTGGTTGTTATTTTTCTTAGCCTTCTAGTTGGCTAAGCCTTCTTTCTTCCTGTTCTGTTCAAAACAAAAATTTTCCTTCCTCATGGATTCCTCCAGATTCTTCGGGTTATCATACTCAATTATGTCCTTAATGTGATATGGTAGACAGTTGAGAAATCTCTGCACTTTAGGTTTCTTGTCTACTAGGTAAGGTACATACCTAAGCAAGCTTAAGAATTTACTATTCAAATCCTTCATAGTCATTGAAC
>LPNX010571395.1:0-71826 GCA_001517045.1 Pseudotsuga menziesii
CGATTTGATTGAAATCAGTCAGATCTGAAGCAGATTGACTGGATCTAACAAATCCTTGACTGAAGGAGGTGATCAAATCAGATCCAGAGTTGATCTTTAGTTGTCTTCATGGGGAATTGCACCCTCTCTCTCCCCTCCACACATGTGGACTCTCCTGGATGCTCTGTGGACTAATGTGTCATTGTATGGGTTGATGTGTCAGCTCAATCAAGCCCCCGGTTGACAAGTAGGCTCAGTTTAGCTTCAGTTCTGCACTGATGAACTCTCCATTAGTTGATTTCACCTAATTCCATGAGGAATTGCACCCCCCCTGGGATGGATGGCCTGTGTTTTGTATATATCCTGCTTGAGGCTACCTCTTCCAAGCTAGTTAGAGCTGGACTAAAGGGCTTGCCATTGTAATACTCTTCTAATCTTTCGATTGTTGAAATAAAGAAGCTTTGGAGTCCAAATGGTGTAATTCTCTCATATGTGTGGATTAAGCATTGTCTTCCAGCTATTGATGTTGTAGGCTTTTCTCTCAATTTCTGCATCCGAACCCTGTCTGGCTTGAACAATTCAGTTGAATCAATAGGAGTATAGTTGGGCAAGTAAGGTTACTTGTTTTTCTTATATCTCATAGAATATATGTTAGAGGATCTTGATTATACATGTTTAATAATTTTATTTGCATGTAATTCTTGTTTCTTTTTCATATATATATATCCAGATCTCATGAGGTTTCGTGCAGGATTGTGTGTTTAGCTTTCAGGTAGCAAGGATTGGACGATATGTGGATCTAAGGATTGGACGAGCTGTGGATCTAGTTTGAATCCACTACACATCCAAAAGTTTTTTGAAGAAATTTCCCCTCTGCATTCCACTAACAAGTTTCCTCTGCAGATCTGCTTCAACAACAAGCACCTTTCTTCCCCTTTCTCTCCTCTAAAAAATCTACAAATTTTCTTCAAACTGGTTACTTTTAACGTTTCTTATTACTCTGATCTATCTCATTAATAAAAATACACATAGATATAGTTAGTAATACCCCTTCCTAATTCTAGATCTTAGTTTTTGTTTTGCTCATAAAGTTCAATTTTAAGAGATCTAGCTAAAATTACCATATTTTTGCAAGCATTTTAATGAAAATTAGTAGCTTGCTGTTAAGGTAGTTTCATTTGATGCATGATAAAATTTAACATTCTACAATAAAATTTCATATTTCATTGTCTGCACAAACAACAAGCCAAGATCCCAAGGAAATCTTGCTTTCCTTGGTTCCTTTTTTACCTGTTTAGCTAGTTTTAACTTCATATTTTTTTTGAGTTAAGGTAGGCTGATCCAAAGGTACTCTTAAAGTGATTTTGGTCATATGTTACTCTAACATGCTCACTGGTTTTTAGCAGGTGTAACAGAAAGTAAAGGAAGCTGCTGTTCGGAAGTGTCTTTAGGAGCGTTCAAATCCCCCCAGGGGTCTCCCATTTGAATGAAACCTTTGATTTTCACACCTTGTAAACTCTTGATTTCAATCCATATAAGGATCAAGAGGAATTATATCAGTTCTCTGATATTGTAACCACTGTTAATAAAATTATTTTTTGAATAGGCTCTTTCGAGCCCATTCCCCATCCCCCATGGGGGGATTTGCGTCGGTGTCCTTTTTGTTGCTTTTTGCTCATTTATTTTCAAAATAGTATTGATCTAATCTACAGGGTAGTATACTTTATTTCATTATAAATTTCATATTCCATATTTTATATTTCAAAGTAATCGTAATACTTACCATAGGACTTCCCGATTGACCCAAAAGGGGAAAGAGATTCGTGGTAGGACTAATTAGGAAAATAGAATTGTGTATCTGTTTCCTTTTCTATCATTCATTTTTCATATATTATAAAATTAACCCCTCCTCTATTCCCTGATTGAGATCCACTTGGATCGAAAGAGGTTGCTGGAGGGTTTTCTTTTAAACAAGAACACCCATTGTAAAATTTACTAAAATTGACAAGACTCCGGTGTGTATGCTCTACATTTGGTTGTGGTTCGTTCGATCAGTCAAGCTGTATCAAAATCACTTGAGTGACTAGTATAATTAGCACTCACTCTCCCAAATTAACAAACCAACAGGTGAAAATCCAACACCTAGATCAAACCATCACGGTGGCAAAATACCCAAAGGAAGCAGGAACTTCTGAAAAGTGACCTGGGGGCGCCGATCTCTGTCACACCCTAACGGGTGCATTATGAACAATATCCCCAAAGACTCCATTCATCCCACATATTCCTTGCGGGTAGCCGTGAAGGTTTAGTTTTGGACATACTCCAAGTACTCTCGGGTATATCTGGAGTCCCCCCTTCGCCTAATTGTAATCAACTCACACCTCAAATTTAACTTAAAACGTACCAAGAGGAAATCACAAAACATTCACTCCGAGCACATGCAAGTAAAGTGATCTTATTTTTGACTCCATTCTAAGGCACTAGTTATTTTCTTGCTTTATATATATATTGTGTCTCAGCATTGTGCTTTCGTGTGTTCATCTTCTGTATCTTGTCATATTTGATTGTCTATAGTTAAATTTCAAACTCCTAAGTAACTCTTTCAGTTTAACATCACCATACTAAGTATTTATCCTTAGTAACTTAATAGGGTCTACCCCCCTTGGCTTCGTTAGGAGTTGAGCCTAAATGGAGGAGTGAAGAACAAGGTGACAACCTTGACTCGAGACTTGCCCCCAAGAACACACCGAGTGGCTTGAATATTTCTGCCACGTGACCCAGGTGTGTGAAAGGTGACAACAAGGTACTAGCAACATTTCATCTTGCCGCAACTACTTTTCGGTTCTTTGAAAAATATCGTAGTTGCGACAATATTCTATAGCATTTGCAAGAATAGTGGGCCACCACATTATTGCTTGCAATATATTGCGCATTGTTGTTAAGGGATTCTACCTTATGACATAGGGTCCTAGGGTCACCAACTTACTAAGTTTTGACTTGCAGACATACAACATTACAGAGATATATTTGAGAGAAATAGGGAAGAAATAACATGTACACTTAAATTTTAATGAAGGTTGATACAAGATTTTTCCTTTTCTCCAAATGCTCCACAAGATTTAGACCTTCAGTATCTACAAAAGAGATTGATATCTTTCTACAGAGATCTTAGTTGTTATATAAGGAAAAATGAAATATTATGATTGCAAATAAGGACAAAGAGCAATATATTTCAGATTTCATAACAATAAGAAGAAATGTGCACAAAGTATGGAAGAAAATCACTCTTTATTCATAAGTAGTAGGAAATATTACAACCTTGTATGAGACAAGCCTCTTTTCTAACCAAGAATTGAGTTCTCTTTCTCCTTGCTCGAATGTATTCTTCTAGCATAACTTGTTTCTTCTCAGTTCCTTTTCGATCCTCTACCCATTCCCTCTATTTATACTCGTTGATGAGGAGTGACGAGACCTAGAATGGTTAGGGAGGTTGCATAAATTATGATTTTGAGCCCAATTGTCCTTGAATAATCATGTTTTTAGTTTTTAGTTTTTGTCTTAAGGTAACCACAAGTGCATATATAGAAAACACATGAATGAATCACAACTCTTATGAAAGAAAACCCACAAATACAACATTTGATCATCCATTCGGGGGTTGCATATGGTGCTACTCGTGAATGACTCATGTCTTGGAATGATAGGAGTCGTGAATGCAAGAAAAAATTATTTAAAAACATGGGCAATGCTGAAGGAATTAATATGCATTCATGCTTATGTCATCTATATTTTTCAGGCTACTTCAATCCATAATGTCCTTTTGTGTACCGACATGCTTTGTGTTAGTACTCGGATGAAGAAGTGTGTTTCACAGTATAACACACACGGTATATTTTCAAGCATAATGTCCTCCTGTAACACTAGCATGTTTTTTGTTCAATATCATTGCTCACTTCTGTTTCAATACACAATGATGAAGAATTTCATCTGGTACAATTTTATATAGTTGTCGAGCTATCAATTAGAAGCCACTGCTCACACCACTAATTTTTTTTTCTGCGCCGTAATAAATCCTTTTGGTGGATATCCCATACTTAATAAATGTATGATATCTTTTTAATGATCATCAAACATCATGATCAGAAATAATTTCACATTAGAAAGACTATTGTTGATATTCACAGGTTCATCTCCACTATCAATCCTCGACAGGTAGTATGGTCTTGAGTTTAGTCAACCCATATTAACAATAAATTCAAAATCAAATTCATTGAAATTTGAAAAGCCACGAAAAAATACCCCCACGCCCCCAACACTAGCTTGTTCACCTATTTATTTCAACTATGAATGGTCCATCAACATCTTGAAATGTCCACCTAACAAATAATGTCGAAATTTTTTAAGCACATACACCAAGGGTATTCCTTCTCTTTTTGTTGTGGTGTAATTCTTCTCAGTTGTTGACAATTTTCACCTAGCATAGGAAATAGGATGATCTATAGAACCTTCACCTCGATGCATAAATTTTCTTATAGTTATGGGTGAATCCATGAAGATGGGTGTCTATTTTGGGGGGTCTTATGAGAAAATAAATTTGATTTTTTCCATGTTTTTCAACTTTGGGCGAATGAAAGTGATATTTTCGTTTATAATTTCACTTTTAAGTAAAGACAAAACTTTTAGAGAATTATGTTAACTTTCTATTCATAATTTTTTCAATTTTTTTATTGATATTTTGATATGTCGTTTCGGAAAATGTTTGACAGTGTGGTCTTATAAAATGAAAGGACTAAAAAATATACATGTTTGGTTGCACCCCTAAATTCATTGTGAAACTTGTGTTTTGCAAAAACAAAATATGTTATAACAATCTACACACAATATACTGCTGCGATGACTATAATTTTGTAACCAACATATCTATATACTAATTATAATTTTTTTTGAATTCGATCAATGGGGAAACCTTGTTGATTTTCAACATGTGTTTGGTTGCGCCACTTTTCTCTCAATTCACTATAAAATTTAAAAATCTAAGAATACCCTTTTGAAGTAGACACTCCAATTAACCGCACCATATTTGTTTCAATTTTTTAGGTGGTGTATTTTTAAAGTTATATATTTTTCATTTCACCGCATGTTGAAAGAAATGAAATGAAACTTGACACATGTTAAGAAACAAAAAAAATTAAAAATATCAAATCTCACCTATACACAACAAAATCTATACCTACAGAAAGTAGACTCAATGACACAACTAATGGTATCAAGTCCGATAGTCGATTTGTAGTGTAAGGCATCCATTTGACCTTCCGAAAATGGAGAAACCTGAAAATTGTGCAGGTTTCAAGTCTCGGAGGTTATTAGGATGAACAATTTTTTTTCGTTACGGAACCGTTATTTATAAATCAAACGTAAAAAAAAATTGTCGGCTGGAAAACATTTTAGCTCACATTCTTCTAGTTATCTGCCATCAATGGTTGGTTATCTATTCATCAACTACAAGTTATCCATGCATCGCTACGAGCTATTTTTTATATTCTTTTCTTTTTTATAATAGATTATTTTGAATTTTGAATGATTTCCATAGAATCAATCTCGACAGTAAACAATAATAATACATTACAATTTATCATATTACTAGCACACCCACGAAAAAATAGGTGCTCTTCAAGGAGATACACTAGGTTGAATATATCCTTTGTCTAGTAACTACTATAATTGTATTCTTCATTTCGTTAATTCTGGGGTACTCATATGATATGGAGCTCGTGATACTGGTGTTGAAAATGATATTAGATCTATGGTAAAATCTAAATATCATTTAGGTGGTAATATTGATATCTTATCACAAAATACAACTTCAAATTCCTTTAAAATAGGAAATTGTTCCAGTTCCATTTTTTATTTTTCGGGCTCAAATTCTTTAATTTTGATGCCATAAAGTTGACACCCTTTCCTAATACACTTTTTGCATTGTAGTGCTGAAATTTTTCATGTAGATAAAGGTCTATAAATTTCCTTCATTGTATGATACTTATCCTCCTCATCCACACTACTAAAAATTTTATGCAAATAGTTGATAACAACTTTATGAGATTCTAGCCAATCCATACCTATCAAAATGTCAGAGGATCCTAGGGAAAGTATATTTAAATTAACTGAGGTATCCAAGTCATTAAAACCTAATAACAAATCTTTAACTATCTCCGTAACTTTCCTTTTTACCTTTGTTGCCAGCTATACCAACCATGCATTTTTTTATTTTCCTTTACTAAGTTTACACTTTTCAACTACTTTTGGTGCAATGTAACTTAAACTAGATCCTGAATCGATAAGTATAGAAACATGTATGTTCAAAACTTTACTCTCTACTTCCAACATGGTGGATTGATGGTCTGCCTGCCGATATTCCAAAGAAACATTAACTATAGGAATATTCTTGGCTATGTCATTCATAGTAGAAGCTTCCTCCAACATGCTTACGGGTTACTATTCCATCCTCCACTGGAAGTTTCGATACTCTTTACCCCATTGCTATTGGTTGAACCTCTCCTGTTGTAATTGTTATCAGTATGACTTCTTGTTCCTTTTCCAAAAGGTGAGGGTTTAAATCCTTTCCTACGTTGATCGATATTTTAAAGTCTTTTTATTCTTTCAATTTCTACTCAATTTGGATCTTTGTTTAAACAAATGGTAGCACAACTAGACCTTTCTAATTGCTTCATCCATTGTTTAGGAATTTCAAACACAATCTTTTCCTTATACATTGGGGGTAAACAACTGAAAAAACTGTATACCTTAGCTTTTTCAACTCTTAGGTATGATACATAGCATTGTAAATTTACAAACTTGGTTACAAATTCTTCCATGGTTAACAATCCTAGTCTCAAATCACTGAATTATTGAGATTTCTCATCATAATATTGTTCTGACATATACATTTTTTCAATAGTTTAAAAAAAAAATCCAACTCAACTCTTTACTATGTATGTTACTGACACTTTTAGCCTCCTTCCACCACAGATCATATTTAACAACCAAGATTCTATTGTTTTCTCAAATTCTCCATCAAACATGGTGGGCCTTAACTTTTTGAATTCTCCCTGTAGCTCTACAAGTCTTTCTTTTTGTTTTTCTTTATTCATTTCATGACCTTTCTTTAAATCCTGGGGGGTTATAGGAATGTTATTTTTAGTTTCCTAACTACGACAACTTTGTAGTGATTCTTTTATTTTCTTGTAAAGAACATAAAATAAATATAATAATTAAATTGCTAATGTTACCTTAGTAATAACAAAATATTAAAATTCAGAATCGAGTTACTAATTTTACCTTAGTAATAAAAAATATTTCTATCAAAACTTTCTAACATTCCTAACATTCTTAACTTGTCAACACTGAAAATATTTGACATCTACAATCATACATAAACTTAATAATGCATACTTTCATATATTTTGCAACTATAAAAACTTCTTAACATTCCTAACCTTTCCTAACATTCATATATTTGCACCTATCAAAACTTCCTAACATTTCATAACATTCATTCATATATTTGCACCTATCAAAACATTCACTCCTAACATTAACATTCCCCATATATTCATTCTGACATTCATTCATACATTCACATATATTCATTCTTAACATTAACATTTCCCATATATTCATTTTTACATTCATTCATGCATTCATATATTTGCACCTATCAAAACTTCCTAACATCCCTAACCTTTCTTAACATTCATTCATATATTTGCACCGAAAACTTCTTAACATTCCTAACGTTCTCAACTTCTCAACACCAAAAATATTTTACACCTTCCTAACATTCATATATTTACACCTATCAAAACTTCATAACCTTCATAACATTTTCTAACATTCATTCTTAACATTCATTCCAAACATTCATATATTTGCACCTATCAAAAATTCTTAACATTCCTAACATTCCTAACGTTAACATTCCCATATTCATTCCCCATATATTCATTCTTAACATTGGATTGCACCTATCAAAACATTCACTCCTAACACTCCCCCATTCCGACATTCACTCCTAACATCCACTCCTAACATTGCACCTATCAAAACATTCACTCCTAACATTAACATTCCCCATATATGCATTCTTAACATTAGATTGCACCTATCAAAACTTCATAACATTTCTATCACTCTCAACTTCTCAACAAAAAACGTACATAAATTTAATAATTTACATACAGTCATATATTTGCACCTATCAAAAATTTTCTAACATTTCTAACCTTTACATATATATGTATATAATACAAAAAACAATATCTAAGGTCAATGCACATTTATATAATCCAAAAAAACAATCATGAACATGTGAATTCAATGTACATGTATATAATCCAAAAAAATAATCATGTACATGTGAGTTCAATGTACATGTATATAATCAAAAGCTTATGTACATATGAGTTCAATGTACATGTATATAATCCAAAAATTAAGCTCCTCAATGTTCAAATCAACTACAATATATATAACTACATAAAACGAACAAAATAAATAATTCTCTAAATGGAAGTCCACCACTATCCTCGACTAGGGTATTCCCTTGGACTCATAACAATCTGCAACATGTATAAAAACAAATTATGAATATCATAAATTATTTAAAGAACTTTAAACCAAAATCAAAACATTAAAACATTAAACTAATATATCGAAGAACAATTCAATTATTAACAAAATTACCTCTAATTCTCTATCATCCAACAGAGCCTTCTCTTTGCTTCTAAAATGTGGAGTAGACCCAAGCTACAACATATATAAAAACAATTTATAAATCTTACAAATTATTTAGACTATTTTAAACTAAATTAAAAAAAATAAAATATTAAACTTACAATTCCAACACTATCGTCCAATGTAGTCTTTTCTTTTCCTCGAAAAGATCGAAGAGACCCAAGCTTCAACATATATAAAAGCAATTTACAAATGTCAAACATTATTTAAACTATTTAAACATGCATATCAGAGAACAATTCAATTATGAACAAAATTACCTTGGTGCCAATATCCACATCCATCAAAGAACCTATATCTTCACCTCCAATTTCAATATGTTCTCTTCCCTTAAAATTTAAATTTTGTTAATAAATAAATCATAGTAAAAGCAAAAAACATTAAGCTTAGCAATTAACTTAAAACCAAAACAAGAAATAAAACGTTAGCTCACAATAGATGGAAAATCATCTAAAAAGTTTGAATCTAATGAAACCTGCATAGATAAGTCAAATTAACAATAAAATACATAGTGAAATTTAAAAACAAAACAAAATATCTTTCAAACTTAAATATAAATGTGTAAATTTTAAATATACCTTTCTAAAATGCTCTTCTACATTTCTAGCATTTTGACTAGTGGAGACTCTAAAATTATGTTCATTTAACAATCGAGAAAACTAAAAACAATAAACATTTACGTAACGTATTTATTACTATACATCAAAAAATAATTTATCAATAGATATAATGTAACAAAAATTTTAATACAAAATAAATAAATAAAATTAATAGATTGAAAGTACACAAACCTCTCATATACTTGATGTGTCATTAGATATTCTATCTGAAGCTATATTACAACAAAGCTTGGCATAGGCCTTTAGATATTCAATGCCCATACAATCTAACTCATCATTTGTTTTGTAAACAAAATCTTGTCGAATAGTGGATCGATCCCTCTCTCGACTCAATCCAACATCAACTCCTACAAATGCTAAAGTCAAACCTTTGGCAACATTATGCCTTGCAGTTGTCCCAACTTGTGATGTGGGCCCCATCTCCGATTTGTGAGTCACAAGCCTAGATGGACGAGATATCAGAGGTGGAGATCGAAGAGTACTTGGATCTATAAGGCCACTATTTTGATTGCATATCCTCCCCTTTCCAACTCCATAAAACTCAGAATGAATATCAGTATAATCTGGCTTCATTCCTAAAAAAAATCAACATAAAAAAACCTAGCAAAATAATTAGGAACCTCATCGTTCCATGGAAAATGACCATAGGCTATAAGGAACCGATCATATAAAAAATGTGCAAGTTCAAGGTGCTTAAAATATTGCACTTTCAATGCTTTTTGCTTTAAGCCCTCTTTGAAGTTGAACATTGAGTTTGTCTATTTTCTAATGACTCTCTCCTTCACAACAACCCCCTTGTATGGACCCATCACTTGTGCCTTTATTCTTTGCATCAAGGAAACAAAACCATCTATTGTTGGTCCAAGATCCTCATATACCTCAATGAATTTTTGTAATGATTGCAAAACCATATATATACTTTGTTTGTTCTTTAGAACGAGATCCAAACTAGAAAGATCATTTTGCAGCTTGTCATAGTGATCCCTACAACTTTCAAGGGTCATTTGTTGAAGACCAATTTCCCATGGAATCTCCTCCAGTAAATCTAATGGATAGGTCATAATGGGTGTACAACCCTCAGCTAGATGGACATATTGCGTCCTTTATTGACCTTCGCCACCCTGTGTAGGATGATGAGCCTTTTACGAACCTTGCTTTGCTTCCATGCTTATCTCCCATATAGAAGGTCGAGATCCATGTTCAGCCATAGATGATAAGGGGGAATCATCTCTACCACTATCACCATGTCGATGATCAGATGAATGTGAACTATACAGTGAGCTTGAATCCCGAGGTGAAGTCAATAATATTCGATTTTCATTTCGGACACCAACTCCCAAAGAATGTGATGACCTCCTATGCTTTTGTCTCAAAGGCTTCTCTCTTTCCATTGAATATGATATCTACAAGTTGACACAAATATCAATTTATACATGTTAATTAATCAACTTCAAAGACCTAGTTACTATAAAAACTAAGATTTCAATAAGGACCTAGATATCCCTAATATTATCTAATAGTTCTTTAAATGATTAAAGCTAATTTATTATCTGTTTCCATTTGATATGATATCTACAAGATTACACAAATCAACTCATACCATATTCAAATTCTACATGTTAATTCCTCGTCTTCAAAGACCTAGCCACTAAAAAACTAAGCTTTTAATAAATACCTACATGTCCTTAATATTATCTAATATATCAACTCATAACATATTCAAATTCTGCATGTTAATTTCTCAACTTCAGAGAACTAGCTACTATAAAAACTAAGTTTTTATTACCTAGATGTCCGTCATATTATCTAATAGTTCTTAAAATGAAAATAGCTACACTACTATTGGATGTATGAGAAATTAATGTAGCAATCTCTTTGTTTTCGATGTGTTTTAGATTTTTAAAACTATGTTTTTAATAAAGACCTAGATGTCTCTAATATTACCTAATAGTTTTTAAAATGAAAATAGATACACTATTGTTGGATGCATGAGAAATTAACGTAGCAATCTCTGTGTTTTTCACGTATTTTAGATTTTTAAAATTAATGGAAACAATATCATCAAATATGAAATTAAAGCTACATTTCTTTATGTCAACTACAAAAATTTTCATTATTCCATAAAATCATAAAAGAAACCCTTATGCTAAGTAAACTGTTTAGAGTCAGAGTTGATGAACTCTGCATGGACATAGTTCCTCAACTCTGTCCACATGGACAGAGTTATGTTCATCACTCCATGTGGACAGAGTTCATCAACTCTGTCCATGGATAGAGTTGATGAACGGATATCTTCCTTATAATACCTATGAACTAAGATTAAAGTTAAAAAAATGCACAATTTCCTAATATAATAGTAAATATAAACTGATAACTAATAAGCACTATACAAGTTATATGTTTATTTTATGTTTTGGATTAAAAACACATAAGATCAAACAGATCGGTAATCAGAAAATTTGATGATTTATGTGTAATAATGTTTTTTTGTTTCTGATTTATATAAAACATACTAAAATATGTTTTGATAAGTAAAGTTATCAAGGAAATAGTTGATGAACTCTACATGAACTACGTTTTGCTAAGTATAAAAAAGTAGTCTAAGGAAAGTGCAAGTACTTACCTACTCTATAGACAGACACTACTACTGGCTACTAGCTACCTAGTCGTTATAGAGTTGTTAGAGAGAGCATCACTATTAAATATAGATAGAGCTTCTATTTCTTCTTCTGCACTCATTTTCAGTTTCAATACTGACTGCTGTCAATCATCTATTGTGATTTCGTGCATTTATCACATCAGATGGCAAGGACATATAGATTTCAACTTGGACTAAGATGACTAACTAGGGACTGGAAGTTAATGGAAATGGAAGTTAATGCAATGCATCATGGACTAAGATAGTCATAAAATTCCATGAGACATATACTTCGGCTAGTAGTTGTATGGACTAAAGCAAGTAGTAGTACTTATGGACAAAGCTATATCATTATTACACTATAGCTGGAGTTGTGAATCAGGCAAGACATGAAATGAAAAGGTTTTGAAATCCTCTCCCCTACCAATGAAAAAAAATAAAGAAATAAGTTGTTTACTTAGGAAGTTGATCAGCTTTGTCCATTTGGACAGAGTTGATCAGCTTTGTCCATTTCGACAAAGCTGATGAACTTTGTCCAAATGGACAGAGTTGATCATTTCTGTCCAAATGGGCAGAGCTGATCAAATCTATCCAAATGGATAGAGCTGTTCAACTCTGTCCAAATGGACAACACTGATCAGCTCTATCCAAATGGATAGAGTTGATCAACTCTGTCCAAATGGACAGAGATGTTCAACTCTGTCCAAATGGACAGAGTTTAGCTCTATCCATTTGGACAGATCTGATCAACTTTGTCCAAATGGACAGAGTTCAACAAGCCTGTCCATTTCCTTAGGTTCCTTGTTTGTCATGTCAAGGTCAATGCCAAGTTGTGGAAATAATTTGTACTCTCTCTTTTCCAGATATGGAATCACAACACTTCAATGTCTACCAGATTGCAAATGGAACCATGAATAGTTGTTCCTAGATTACAGATGAAACTATGACAAAGTTGTCAGTGACAAGAAAAAGTAAGACAATCTTGTACTCTTATTAAATACTAGAGTATCAACGCTACTCTTTAACATTTATCTCATTCAACTAAGATTCATACAACACTTTACAACTCTATCAATGTCAAAAAAAACTGTGAGATCAATTCAGTGACAGTTCAAGTCAATCTAACAACAATAAATCAAAATTTTCTAATTAATAAAGGAATAAGCAACGAGCTCATTGTTGTTGATAAAGGAATAAACTGCTTGTACAATCTCGTGTAATTAATTCCCAACTAAGGCAGTCTCATAAATTCTAAAAGATTATACTGTTCTTCCACGTAAAAGATAACATTCTAATTAAATCATCTACAAAGGGACAGTGAAGTATATTAACCACAACATTGCTATTAGCTATAGAAAAACATAATTTATCATTTTAACAACATGAATATTTAATGGAGTTTATTTCTAATCTTTGCATTTATATAACCAAAATTTAGAACAATAGACATAACAATCATTTGCAATGAACACATGATTTTGCTCTAATTACAATGAACACACATATTTACCTAACAAGGGGCGTCACAGCAAGACCACACCACAAAAATACCATGAACACCTCCACAAATAGACCTCCACATCGAACAAACCTCCATACCCTGACCTCCATGAACAGTCCTCCACGCTGAGAGAAAACTAGACAGGTAGAGGGGTTCCAAGATGGCGGATGTACACATCAGGTGGCTGTATGACGTGGAGGGGAATGACAAGCAATGACCAACCAATTGGGTGGTGAGACGGGTGGAAAGATGGGGTGGCGAGATGGGTGGCGGGAGGATGAGGATGAGGACAAATCATTGCAGGTGAAAACAAAAAAAATGAGGCCACATCTGACCTTTTATGGTGAAAATTTATTCGGCTGAACAATTATTCGGCTGAATAGTTATTTGGTCGAATAATTGTTCGGCTGAATACATATTGAAACGCCAGTAAAAATTACCGGCCGACAATCTGTTCCGTCAAATTAAACGGTTCACCATTAAAGGTTATTCGGCTGAATAAAGGATTCGTTATTCAGTCGAATAACTATAATTATTCGGCCGAATAACTTCATTATTCAGCCAAATAAATATAGTTATTCGGCCGAATAACACCCGCTTTGTTGTTTGGGCACCCGATTCTCACGGAAGTGTTACTCAGCTTCGCGTTTTCACCCTTATATCTACAATTATAATTTGGTTCATGAAATCCTAAGAAAGCCGCAATATCATAGCTAATATATTATGAATCTAAAATCATATCAAAACAAAATTCTAAATATGTAGCTATAGGATTTTAAAACACATTGTGAGGTGATTATGATTATGTGTTATAGTGGGTATATACATAAGGAATCATAAGTTATCATTCATGATATGCTAGTTTTTTTTTTTAGCAACAAAATTTTTACGGATTAGATATGAGAGAGGGTAATATGTATAAGGGTTATAAGTAATTTATGTTTTTGTTAATAAGGGATATGTGTTAGTAGTGATGATTTTTATAGATTAAGGGAAATACAAGGTCAAATATTTTAAGGGTTATATTTTTTAATTTATTGCAAAATAGATCAAATATAAATTCATTCAATAGTTTATTACTTATACCCCGGATGCGGGTGTGCATATGAATGCTGACGGGTATCAAAGGTAGGACAGGAAGCCTCGGGAGGAGGGGGAAAGTGTCGAAGCAGAAGAAACCACCCGATCCCCCCCATCTTAAATTATGTCATCGAGTTACTCCACAGAGCAAGTTGATGGCTCTAAAGTTGAAAAACACCACATTAAATTTATCCAACATATCTCAGATATAATGATGAAGCTCTTGACCCCAAACCAGGAAGTCCGTCCAACAATTCGTGAGGCATGAACTTCCACTGCAATGGTGAGTGATGCACGTCCTTACCATTTGATGAAGCTCCATGAGCATCCAGTCACACATAAGGTGTGACATGCCCTTCTTCCTTCGATCTAGACTAATAGCAAGCCCACCATGCCTAAACCTAGAGTGGTCCTGCAACAATTAGGTTGTAAGGGAGATCGTAGGATTCCAGCCTGGATATTTCTTGAGACTCATGGTGATATCCATGACAATCATAGAGTTTCTCGATGCCTCCCATCTGCAGGTTATAAAAATATGGTGATGAAGCTTTAACCTGTCACCAAAGATCAGTTGCACCCAAGAAATATTACGCTCAGTCATTGTGGTTTCAAAATAGGGTTACCAATTCTTGAAGCTTCGAATTTGGTGGTGTGAACCTTGGGAGTGGAGTTCAGCATTAGTGCACCTTAGCACCAACACGCCTTCAAAAATATTAAGCGCAAACTACAACCCCAACATTAGTGCGCCTTGAAGATGACTTGAGGAGGAGTCGGCGGGAAGGGGTTGACTGGGAAGCCCTCTTCCAAAAAGAGGCTCCTGCTCACATTCACAAATCAATTGCAGCCATAGATGATGAAATTTATAGTGAATTCAAGCCCAGATTGGGGCATGATATGACCATGCCAATCTATTGGAGAATGAAGTTTATCTTTTCCAAATCCACGAGTGAAAGAGAAATCTTTAGAGAGTGCGTGAACCTCACAGTCAACACCTTCAAAGAGGATGATGAAAAAGAGATAATTCACATGAAAGTCTCATGCAACTCTTTGAGCCTCCTTTCCACAGAGCAGGTAAGGATGATAAGGATGTCAACAATTCCATGGAGGATGAGGTTGAGTCCTCCAGGAGGTTCTAACTGCTCTGCTATGTTTTGTCTTTCATGCTCCCCACTCCTCCTCTTATGTCAACTTCTTAATTTGTAATGCGTTGTCAATCTTCAATGGTTGGGTAGCAGTAGTGATGTTTAGATGCTCGGTATGGACCATTTTGCACATCTTCCTTAGGTGGTTCCATAGCCGTGGCTTGACTCCCTGTTTCTCCAGTAATCCCGAATATGTAACTCTCTTTTTAATATGAAATAGAAATATCATCTATCTTACTTATAAAAAAATAGTTTATTACTTATAACTTTTATAATTTGAAAACAAATTAAATTTTACATAATTTAATTAATTGGAAATTAGACTTATCTGAAATGTTCACTATTGTAATAGTTTGTTTATAATTTAAAAATAAATTAATTAATTTTTTCATAAATTAAGTAATTGGAAATGATTCGATTAAAAAGGTGGAGTAGATGTTTGAAAAAATGTTATAAGAAATTATTTTGTATTAGAATATTTTGAAGGGATTATGTGTTAAGGGTCATGCATGAATCTTTTCACCAATTATTAGTTAAGAGACTGTATCCATTAAATAGAAAAAAAATAAGGTTTTTATTAATAATAAAATATTTCAAGAGGTTATTTGTTATGAGTCATGCATGAAAAGGGCAATAAATAATGTGGAGAATCTTAAAAATATTTTAAGAGGTTGTTTGTTATGAGTCATATATTGAAAGGACAATAATAAATCATGTTTAGAATCTTAAAATAATGTTGGTGTATATTATTATTTTGTAAATAGATTTAAACCTTTAATGTTTTGAAATAATACACTTAAACTAATTTAAAAAATTTATTAGAAGAAATCATCACACCATACTTAATTTGTGAAATAGTTATAATAATATTTAAAAAATAATTATAGTAATATTTTTAAGTAATACTTTTAAACCACTTTTAAAAATTCAAAATTCACTTAATGATATCATAACACCATACCTACTTTCTCAAGTAATTATAGCCATATGTTACCAAAGTTTTTTTTTCGTTTTTAATTTAAAAATAGGGGCCTACCAAACTTGACCTGTGATGATGATGTCACACAACATAACTCATTGTCAAATTGTTTGTACTTACATCATTTTCCAATGGTTTACACTAGTGATGATGACATCACTACATACCATTCTTGCCAAAAGAGTTAGCTATATTATCAATCAGGATTTTGTTTTTAATCATACCTCCTGGTCAAAGTGTTTGTACTTATACTACATACCAAATCAGGGATGGAATTTGACGGGTAAATGCCCGTCATGAGTCAATTTACCCGTCAAATACAGCTAAGATTTTACCGAGACCGTCAAAATCTGGCTTAGAATACAGAAAACGTTTCAGATTTTGATTGTTACCGGCAATTTTGACGGGTGTCCGTCATTTGAAATTCCAACCCTACATACCATCCTTCCCAAAAAGTTAGCTATCTTATCAAAAAGGATTTTGTTTTTAATCATACCTCCTCGTTAAAGTGTTTATCCTTGTAATTTCCCAACGGTTTATACTGATGATTATATCACCGCATACCATCTTTGCCAAAAAGTTAGCTATATTATCAGTGTGGTTTTTGTTTTTATTATTAATTTTGAGTCTACATACTCTCTAAGTTTTCTTCATATCTAATTTAGCAAATCAATCCACGTATCATTGTGAGTTCGACCATAATCAACAAAATATTAACAAGTCAATACAAGGCCTTAGCATCGAAATTCACATTTCCTCATAGTTCATTTGTTTAAATTTTTGTGGTTACGAGGAGACAAACTATGATATTTCTGGGGAATCTTTAAATTTTTGTGATTACGAGGAGACAAACTATGATATTCTTGAATCTTGGGGAATCATCACCTAGGCATGTTAGTGTGAATCCAAGTCATTATTTCCCTGTCTCATTTAGATGCACTAGATTAAAGGTGTGAGGTTGGTATTGTGGATTTATCTATAGAATCTCAATTGTATTGTAACTATGCATGCTAAATCACTTTTGGTATTTTTTATCAATGTAAAATTGTATAATTAAATCACTTGTTGATTAGAGTTCTATTTAAGATAGGATATTCAATTATTAATTTTTCTAGGGAAGACATGATAGGAAATCTAAGAAATGCTTACATGATGGGAAATCCAAGAAATGCTTACCCACAATTATGAAGTTATTTTTAATAAACTCATTAACAAAAGTCCATGGAAATTCACTAGGAGATCCAAAAATGGCATGTGTTTCCATGGAACTAACTATATTTTTAACTATTTGTTGAGTTATTATGAGGCTAATAATTATTTTTTATTATTATTTAACTAATAATTAATAAATTAATTATTAATTTAATTTAATTGTTAATTTTTATTATTAAATAAATTTTTTATAATGAATTTTTTAATTTTTTCTTCTATTTTTTTGTTATTATTTGTTTTGTATGTCAACCAATAATAAAAGTAATCGAATACATTTTTCATCATAATTATAATTCACCTATAAGACTTAGTAAAAATGAAATTATTTGTACCACATATATGTCCTATCATGAGGTGAAGGAGGCACATGTCTAGCATGTTAATGAGCAACATGATATTGTACAGAGCTATGTCTGTCATGAATAAAAGAACCGTGCTCTGGATAATGATCTATAATGGGTTAATTTGTTTGGTGATTTTGTGGAATATTTCCATCCCTTTAGCAAAAATAATTTGAATATGCCCAGACCTATTTTGCAAAAAAATAGACTATTATGTATTTTTTAGGATACAAGTTATAGTGATGAGGGGTTAAGAGATTCCAAGTGCTAACACATAACTTTATCAATCTTAACCCCCTATAATCATTATATTTTAGTTAGGTGTCATAGGGATTAATGGTTATGGAAACTATGAGTTAAGGATTATATCAATTATTGTTAATATGGGTTGGGCACTAAGAGTTAGGAGTTACATGATATATGTTATTGGTTTGATGTTATGTGGTTATGAGGTTACTGGTTTGGGATTATATGTATTAGAAGGTCATATTATGTGATAGAGGGACATAAAGGTCATGGTATAAGCATTATAAATTATATAGAATATTGGCATGATATGGATTACTAGCACGAGAAGGTCGGTATGAATTACGGGTTATAGGGGTTAAAAGGTACATGGGTTTACATTTAGATAACCTAGGTATTAGTTGTTAAAGGAATTAACAATGATACATGTTATAATTTTTAAGGTTTAATGGTTATATGGATTGTTCATTAAGTTCTCACAAATTTACATATAAAAATTCCATTAATGTCTCATGGTTTCATGTATTCTCTCTTTCATCAACCACTATAATTATGTTGATAGGCATATATATTTCAACTCAAGAAAGGGTCCTAGTGTGTTAGCTCCTCCATTATCTCCAATTTGGTGTTTCTTGTTTCTTAAGTTAGGGTGTTCTCTATGATTTGGAATTTTCTCTATCATAACCTCGTTTCTCTTTCTAGGTTTCTCTAAATGTTCCAAAGAACTCATTAGTTCTCCTTCAAAATCTACTTCAGATAGTTCTTTGTCTTCTAGTTCATTCTTCATGGTCATAGAAATCATTTCCTGTTTTGTCATTTCCAAGTTGGATCGTTCTTCTAGATGTTAACTTGTTATTGAAGACACCCGCTCTAATACCAAGAAAATGAAATCCTAATGAAATCCTATGCCGGAGCAATGAGAAGGGGAAGACAAGAAAATGGAAGAAACTAGAAGGTAAATATACGCAAAAATAATGTAAAACAATTAGAGGCATAATGTTAGGGAGAGCCTTTTTGTGCACAAGAAGAAAGCTCAATTTCAGGGGGAGCTTATGACAGATTTATAATAAAATGGTGTTGAAATCAATGCCAAAGGTGGATATTGTTGAACATGTATTGTCATTGATTTCAAAGGATTGATTGATGAACTTGATGCAATGGATGTCAAATAATACCAAAGGAGATTGTTGAACAACATGTAATTGATGTCAAATGATAGAATAGTGCCAAAAAGATGAATAATTCCTCACACAGAGCCAGTATATGAAGAAAAATATGCAGAAGAATGTGGAAATGCAAGAAGGGAAAAGATCCCACCATGACACTAGTCATAATTGCATAAATAACAATTCACAAGAAGAACATCGAAAATGGTAGATATGCACAAGTACTAGTTGTACGGGACATATGAATGAAACTTCATCGACCTCTTTGGCAGATAGTGCCTCTGCCTCCCATATTCTCTTCACAACTTTAGTTGCTACTTTTATTCTCTCTTCTAGTACTTTTGGAGGTGTTTTGGGTGTCACTTGTAATTCCAACTGCAGAAACTTCTTGAGTAGGTTCTTTGCAATATTTTCAAGTCGAAACACTTTGACTTATGCAACCATCTCATGCACGATGCCTTCATTAATGAAACCGTTGCATGCTAGTGTTAAGGATGTGTCGAGCCGGTGCATGTTCTCCTCCCAATTCTAAACTTCTTGTTATGTTTCTTTGAATGTTTTCTTCATTTTATGAACAATCTTATATGGTTCTCTAATCTGATGATTGACCAATGTTCCTTCTCTGAACTTCATCAGTGGAATAATATTTTTAGTGCCCATAGTGATAGTTCTTCATCAGTGGAATAATATTTCTAGTGCCCATAGTGATAGATTCGGTTAGCGGGGTGCAAAATGTAACTTCTTGAGGATTCTAGGATTACTTCTAAAGGACCTCGAACTGTGAGTGTGTGTGTATATATATATATGATTGTTTCGCACCTTTGATCCATGAATTTTATCATCCCTCGTTGTCATGTACTTCTCTACCACAACACTGAGTTCGAAATTATCTTCCATTTTTTTGAATCCTTCGTAATTTATCCCATCGACACCGTCCAGTACCTTTGGTGTCCAATTTTTCTTTTGATGAAAACAAAAATTCATTGAAATCACCAAATATATCTTCAGGTTCTTGTAGAGTTGAGGGTGAATTCATCGTCTCTTACCATTATTCGTCGTTATCCGAACTCTTGCTGGAATGGTCAGTTTTACCAATGGATACTTTGCATTTTTGTCGATTTTGATCTTAGGAGCATCAATTGGTCTGGGTGGAACATAATCTAGAAGAATTCTCATGAATCCTGGTTCTTCAACTTTTGGTGGTGTTGTTGCTCCTTTCCTACATCTAGAATACCATTTCCTCTCAAATGTTTCAGGTAGGTCTAGTCCTAACCTTACTTCAGGGATGAATGGTATCTACTTAGATTTCTCTACACCCATGGGTGGTAGTGCAACAAATGTGGTGATTTATTCCATGATGGGCATAGGTGATGGTGTCTCAACACCTGATTTTGTAACAATGCTTGTACTGGACATAGAGATGACCATAATATACAAAAATCACCTTAGGTCTTACAGTTGTAGACACATTGGCTCAACTTACTTAGTAGGATGAAAATATAATGAATGAAAATTGTGTGTGAAGATGATATTCATTTGTTTGTTCCATCAATCTTTCCTTCACATGAGCATGCAATAAATTGGAAACGTGGAAATTATTTCTGTCACATGGAGCAATCGTTTGAATCATTACAATGAAACCACCACTCTATCATCACTTCCGTTGTCACGTTAGTGGTATTTATTTTGCAGTAATTATGGAAAGGACCAAAAAGTACGTCGCTGAAATTTCCCACGTCCTCTATTTAACTACCACCAGCTGTCTTTTTGTGGCAAAATTCCATCATGTGACATCAATTTTCTCTCTTCGATCGAGATTCAATCATCAACACTTTTCTTTTCTTTTCAAAAGATGGAAAGTATGTGCAACCATTTTTTTTATCTTTGAAAGGTAGATAGTCGATTGACACTTTTTCTTTTACTAAGACTCCAATGTAGTTTATGACCAAACACCAATATTTGTTATAGATTTAACATCTGTTTGTTTCTTCTTTTTTTCCTAGTCTACCAAGTTGTGTCTGTCGTGGTAAAGCTTTAACTGACTTCCATTCACCAATCCTTTGAAATATGTTCCATCTAATTTCTATAGTTACATTGCGCCTCCTTTAGTGATTTAAATGACAACATATGACTCTAACCAATGTGTTTTCAGCTTTCTAGAATGCTTTAAAAACTTATTGTCATACAAGAGGAAAAGTTCTCCGACCTAAAAGTGCTTATTCTTAATGTGTCGATCATGCCATACTTTCTTTATTTCCTTCTAAACATGTTGGTGATAACCTGCAATAAAATTCTCTTCCTCCAACTCCACTAGCTATGACAATCTTTCTTTGACAACACCAACATTAGTCATTTCAGTAATTTAAGCAATCCTTAAACTGGGTATAGTGTATTGCATTGGCATAAAAACTTCTTCTCCATATACTAGTCGGAATGGAGTTCTTTTTGTCAACTTCTTACAGGTCATGCACTATTCTCACAGTACCACATAAAATTCATGGTCCTAGTCATCTCTTTGAACATTGCAAATCTTTCTCAATGTGTTCTCCAGTATCTTGTTGAATGCTTTGACAACACCATTCACTTGTGGGTGACATGGTGTCATATTTATATGTAGGATTTGTAATTATTTAGTCAATTCTTCAATCAATTGATTAAAAAAGTGCATGCTGTTATGTAGAGAAATTTCTATGGCTTGGGGTACCACAATAGACAGCTTGACTCCAGAAATCAATCCTTTCCTATATGCAAGAGAAACCAAATATCTAACACTAAAGGATCTCGATTGGTACCTTATTCCAGACGGTTGATGTAGATCCCCGTTGAGCTTTACAACTCCAACTTGAATTGATAAATTGCTTCCTCAACATTCAATAAACAAGACAAGCATGCTATATATAATTGTGTTATACCTACTCTAGCATATATAATCAATAACATATAAGCATTTGAAATCATCCATGGATCAAATATTCATTCAAATACACATTATTGGACAGGAAAAAATATTTCTATTAATATAAAACAAAGGTTACAATAGATACAACCTTTGTCGGCATGTCTGCGAATCAGAGAAACTAAGTCCCTCACTTGGGCCTCAACCACTTCAATCCTCCATCTCTCGATAGCAAGCTCACAAGAAAAAGGAAAGGCTGGGAAGAACACAAAAGTGCTCCAAGTAATAAAGGGACGCAGACTCAACTATAAGTTCCAGCAACAATGGACTATAGTTTTCTTGCTCTTTAATTCCTCATGCCTTCGATGTATCCAAAGGGTTCCTTATGTTGCTCTTCAATGGGGTAATGAAAAATCGAATCCAAGCGTACTCAAGGAATATGGAAGGCCAGGAGATAAGAGATTTGGATCCACATCAAGGAAAACTCAAAAATAATTTGGCCTTTTGCACACATCCTGATGTACACAGGTTTATGGGTCAAATCCACATATATACTGGAGAAAGCGATTAAAAGTCGCGTATGGCAATTTTTGCATGTTTTTAGGGATTATCTTGGAAACATCAAAGGTACAAAAATGGTCCATGGGGTCTAAGGAGTCTACAGAGGGACATGGAAGGCCATAAAAGTGTGATTAACCATGTGTGGTAAAATTAGCTGTAACAGATGCCCCCTAATGTGTGAGGTCGGAGGGGTCATACGATGGACGAAATACATTATAAGTCCATCCCAGAAGTGAAGTGATGAAGAAACCGGTGGAAGAACTAGCCATCCAATCAGTACAATACAATGATAAAGCTCTGCATATAACTGCAAGTAGATATGGCAGTCCCGGATACATAAGAGTACAATGGCCATGAATAGGCATGATACAATATGACATGTGTGGTCATCACCATGTACAATATAAATAGATCAGAATCTCCATGATGAAGTTATAGAAATGATCATGATCTCCCTGAATGTTGAAGATATATAATGGATCAAGATCTCCATAATTGCTGGAAATGCCTGACATATACTGGAATCAAGTCACGAGAGCTAAAATCTCATGAACACTGGAACGATCAAGGAGGTATCATATAAGAGATTCCACCAATATGGAAGGTTTTCTACACAAACCGCTACGAGTACATGTCCTACTATGTGAATAGAGGTATCGAAGTCAAACATAGTAGTCCATCGTCTGATTACCGGTAAGTGATGTATACCGTTAACAGATGTGAGATCACCCACCACTAAGAAAAATGGGAATCAAGGTACTAGAGTGCAAACTAACAAGTGTGAATAAATTGTTGAGGTCGAACACTTGAGAGAATTCATCGATCAGGGGACATTGATGTATTCCCAAAAACTGTCGATGGCGAGAGAACCTGCCACTGATGACTACAAGTCTCAAGGCATTCAAAAATGACTCTAGATTCCTATCCCAAAATAAATGATCTGAAGTCGATGGGATGAAATCCACTAGAAGGAGGGCATTAAGGCATCCCCCATCATCCAACATGAGGTACTCAACAAAGCTGTATAATGTAGAAGGACTCTATGATAAGGTGCACGAACCAGTAACTGTACTGGGAATGGCCGACATGCAAAGTCAAGATAACTGAGGAATGGCCGACTCGGGTTTCAACTTCCTTCGAACAAAATCATAAAGGAAAATTGTGACTGAATGTAGGCAGCATAGACTCGATATACAAAATTGGGACATCTCTGCAACACAGGAGGCATCGATAGAGGCTCCATAGGGACTGGAAGCTTAACTAGTCGGTGGAGATAAACTCAGATAAACAAGTATAGCTCCTAAAGTCAAACTATTAACCCAACCAACAGATGTGATATACAATGCTCTGTTTGAAGGCGACACGACTCGACTGCTGCCAAAGATAACATCTTTTCTTGTCCGACTTTTTGGTTTTTAAATTTTTTTTTTGGAATTTTTCAAATATTTGAAAAGCTTGAAAAAGAATAAAATTGCTTTAAATTTACACACTAGGAGGAGATGAGTGTCAAATAGGAAAACAAACTAGTTCCAAGCAGCGGAACATACCTATGCTCAATGCAAGGATACATGTGTAGGATTGCGACACTCGGGGGAAAGTCTCATCCCGGTAAAAATAGGGAATCAAACTATACAGGATATATAAAATGGCTCTGCGTGGCTAGACATGAGACAAGATCAGGCTATATGGCTTATATTCAAAGTCATGGAAGCTAGCATAAGGCTCAATGAGGCAGGAAAAGCTCATGATAATGCAATTACAACTTGATGTAAGGGAGTCCTGGGGAAACAGGCCAGTAAAAGATCAAGAGGAGTATGAGGCTCTTGCAAAATGTCATGGTGATACTATAGAATGAAATCCCACACCCTAAAGAACAAATCATCCGCTTGGGCACCAAATGCAAACAAGGACCTTACTAGGGTACCCATGTAAGGTCAAGATCTACCATTCACATCATGTCACTTCTAAGACAGCAAGAAGGTTCCGTGACAAGATAGAATGGGTTCGTACCTACGGTTATAATGAAATGGTCATAAGGTCATGCAAAATGCAAGTGGAGGTGGAATCTAACCTATATGCTAGTTTAAAAAGCATACCTAAAATCAACATGAACGGGTCAAAACAATGGTCGAAACGACGCTCAAAATGGTCTCCTACATCATCATATTAGTAAAAAATGGTCCAAAAGGGTCAGAAACGGTCCAAAACTATAGAAAGGGGGTAAAAAAATTTCAAAAATTTCAAAAATTTCCATAAATAGAAAAAAATTCAAAACATTATATAACATTTGAAATTTTTACCCAATTGAGCTTAGAACTTCAAACACAAATTTCGGGAGTTCTAGCTGGTGGAATCCGACACTGTTTTTTCCTGGTAACTTCCCATGCCCTGTTCTTTCATTTGCATGTAAATTTTTCAAATTTCAATACTGAAAATTGATTTCTAGGCAATTCTAAATTATGTCCCATGGCCCACGCACAAATCAATGATTTTTCAGCGTATAGGGATGGATATACACAGAAAAATGCCTCAAAGTCGTGTACATATGCAGCTGTTTAGCAAATAGTCGCGTATGCGGCCGTATTTAAGTTTTTCTATGACATATAATAACCCAAACTTAAATTCAATGTGTAGGATGGTTCTAGAATATAGAGAACGAGAGCACATGGATGTAGAAGCAACAGTACGGGGAGATCTAAGGGCACAAAAAGCTCTTCGTGCATTGGGGCTCTACAAGTTTTGGTGTCTTGGTGGCTTAAAGACTAAACCAAGACTGCTGCAGATGCTAGTAGACTACTAGGATCCTAACTCAGAGTCTTTCCAGATTGACGTGATGTCCCTCAATATAGAGGTGGAGGACATATACTTCATTACTGGATTGTCCCGACGGGGGAAAGTGGTGAACTTACGGTCTCGTGGGACTAGAGGTGGCCTCACCATAGATGAGTATATAGTTGTATATTGTTATCCAGACATAGATAAGGTTGGGATTCAGATCCTAACTAACTCCATATAGGTGCTAGGACTAAAGACCATACTACTGACACTCAGCAGGATAGCAGTGCTAGCCTCACTCCACTAGGCCTTGTGGCCCTTGATGTTCTATGCAGTGGAGTGCATGAGACCCACAGTTCACGATTGGAGTACTACGCTATTGAGCAACATGGAGCAACAGCTTAGCGACTGCAAGATGGGCAAGGTACGAAACTTTGGCTTCAGTAGTATACTGAGCACGTTCTTCTTTGAGCATGTTCTGGGATTGAGCCCTAGAGTTGATGTTCCTCTTCCCGAGGTTTGAGATCCAGCCCAACAACGTTGGGCATATGCGATGCATAGACTGGGTGGAGGTAGGGTGTCCAGCCCCTATCCAGCTGATTTATTTCCATGGGGCCGGCGACAGATAGCTGCCATTGATGATTACCCCTATGCAGGGATTGATTTTCAGGGAGATCCCGACATGCCTCTACCACCAGGATCAGCATACGGTGACATTGCTAATGAATCCCAACCCTCTTTTTAAGTTTTTTGAATTATTTAATTTTTTTGTGTTTTTTGATATATATAGACTCAAAAGACATGTTTTTGCGTGACAACACATAGTGACATCCTGTCATATGTATGCATATGTAGGACCACGGTGGCCTGATGGTTTCCCTCGTCATAGACGAAGTGGAAGAGGAGATGACATTATGGGTGTGGATGCGGAGCGGATGCTCGAAAGCATTCATACCAACTTTGTGCAGCTGACACATAGGGTACCCATGGCACAGGTCGAGGACCTGCCCGAGCCCATGCAGCGTCACATGGTGTGTGTACCACAAGGATGGGTGTGGTTATTTCAACGACTATCTAGAGCCATGGTGACATTCCACGATCAAAACCCCTCTACTCCTCCCTAGGCTTAGATACCTAGGAGTGATACATTTTGTACTACCGTGTATTTATATGTTGGTGGCTCAGAAGCCCCATTTTTGTACCATGACACTTTATGTATTATCACATTTTGGATGTTTAATGAAATTTTTTTATGATGATCGATTTATTTATTTACATGTGTAAAAATTTATGTTTGTGATGAGCTTATTGTCTATGAAACAAATGCCAATCCAACACATAGTTAGCATATGAGTCAGCAACTTGATTATAGATTATTGGAACATGTATGTATGCTATGTTGTTAAATTATCATTCTAACAATCTTACACGTAAGAATATTTGTAATAATGTTAGATCCCTAACATGATACAAGCCATTAAGTCATGACACTACTAACTGCGAATCAATACATACCTCAAGAGAGAGAACAACATGTGAAATGGAATCCCATAGAATTTCGATAATGGCACTATATTCAGCAACATTGTTCGAAGAGGGCCTTAAACATACACCTCTTGAAGACAATACCTCACATGTCGGAGTATAAATCACCCAAGCAGTAGAGGCTGAGTGTTGAGTGTGGCGGCTAGCACCATACGTGAATCCTATATATATGGAAGACTCCATTGACATCTGCCATAAGAAACGAAAGCTAATCAACAAACCCGATCACCATAAAAAAACCTAATTGTGCAAAATATTGTACAATAATATACAATAGTCAGCCCTAACTGAGAATTATGCATAGTACTTTTTAAGATAGAGCCCATTTCTAGGCTCTTCCAAGGCTGTCCCCTCGTAATCTACTAACTCATATGCACCCTTCTCTAACACACGTTTAACAACGTAAGGACCATGCCACATGGGGTTAAACTTTCCTGCCCCCAAGGGTTCTTTAGCTTGATCACACAAAAGGACCAAATCTCCTTCACTAAACTTCCTTGGATGGATAGATTTATCATACTAGACCTTCACACAACACTCATTCACTTCTAGAGCCACCAAGGCATCTCGGCGTTGCTCATGAAGTTGCTCTAAGTGGACCAAACGTTCCTCCAATGGGGAAGTTTCTGTTAAGAGCTCTATGGCTAGCTTCAAAGAAGGGATTTCACACTCAACCGAAAATACAGACTCCACTCCATGTACAAGTTGATATGGAGAAAAACTCGTGGCAGTTTTAATTGCGATTCTATAAGCCCACAAAGCAGGATATAACATGATATGCCAATTGGTCTTGCTTTGTGCGATGGTTCATTGGAGAATGGAATTGAGTGATTTGTTCATTGCTTCAACCTGTCCATTCGCTTGAGGGTAATAAGAAGAGGAATGCTCTTGCTTATACCCTAAATTCAAGGCCAATTCTTCCATCATCTGATTCTGAAAGTGCCTACCATGGTCAGTGACAAGCTCTTTCAGAATAATGAACCGAGTAATGATCTGGTTGAATATGAAATGTGTGGCTGTCTCGCCATCAAATTTAACCGTGGGCATAGCCTCAGCCCATTTCATGAAATAGTCAACAGCCACTATATTATGATGATGCCCCCTAGCTAATTCTAGGTTGCAATCCATGAAATCAAGCCCTGACCACTTAGTGAAGGGACCAATGGTGATAATTGGATGTAACGGAGTAGGCCGTGAGCACATATTGTGTGCAAACACTTGGCAAGGGTGGCACTTCTTGACCACATTGACACAATCTTTAAAGATCGATGGCCAGAAATAACCCACTCTCAAGATTTTTTGGGTTGTAGAAATCCCAGATAAATGACCACCACACGACCCTCCATGGAAATCATTTAGCACAAGCTCATCCTCCTCATGAGTTAAACAACAATGTAAAATATAATCTACCCCATGGTTGTATAATTTGTTATCTACTATGAGGTAATTCTTGGATACGTCGTTGTTCATCCTGTGAAAGGTGATTAGGGACCTTCAATGTTTGTAAATATATGATAATATCCCCATACCATGGATCCAAAGTTGAAATCAGGAAAATGTGCTCATCAACAAATGTATCTTCACAAACTTCCTCCTCCTCCTCGCTTGGGAAATCAGATATAAGCTTTGCAAAAATCAACGATTTTTTCGATTTTTCCAAAACAAACTCGAGATGGAATTCTTGCAAGATGACAATCCACTTATTATACTTTCCCCCTATCATCCTTCTAGTGAGGATGAATTGAAATGGATTGACATGGGATACCACCAAGGTCTGACGAAGGAGAATATAATGTCTCAATCTTTGAAATGCATGAATGGTAGCTAAGGCAAGTTTCTCCACATGGGAATAAAGGATCTCTGCATCTATAAGGTTTCAGCTCAAATAATATATGGCATGCTCCTAGAGCTCCTCATCCTCCTAAACCAAAACCATACCAATTGTCTCCATGGACGTGGCCACATAAAGTAAAAAGTCACAGCTATAGTCGGGTGGGCTAATCACCGGGGCCGATGCTAAGGATCACTTAAGTGCATCAAAGACTCGTAGGCTCGCTCATCCTAACAAAAGTTAATGTCCTTCTTCAAAAGACGCATAAATCATCTAGTCAAATTGGCAAAGTTAACAACGAATCTCTAGAAGAAATTTTCCATGCATTGCAAACATTGAAGATGTCTAATGTTTCTCGGGGGAGACAATTGAAGTATTGCCTCAACCTTCAAAAGGTCGACTCTTATACCCTCCTTGGAGACAATAAACCCTAATAAGTGACCAGACTTCACACAAAAGATGCATTTATGAGGATCTAACCTGACCAAGTAATGGGGGCATATTTTGAACACTAATCTCAAATGGTAGGAATGACGCATCCTCTAACAAGAATGAGCAGCAAGGTCATCCAAAAAGACTTCAATAATTGATTTGAGATCATGGAAGATCAAGGTCATAGCCCATTGAAAAGTGGCTCAGGTGTTTTTAAGGTCGAAAGGCATTTTTTGATATGCAAAGTTACCCCAAGGAAAATTAAATGTAGTCTTATGTTGGTCCCCAAGTTTGATTTGTATTTGATTGTATCCGAAAAAGCCGTCCATAACGGAAAATACCTCGCTTCCCGCACATTCATCCAAAATCTGATCAAAAAATGGTGTGGGAAAATTATCCTTAGGATAGGCACGATTCAAGTCACGAAAATCAGTGCATATATGGATCGTTCCCTATTTCTTATCAACCAGAACGGGATTTGATACCCACTCCATCAAGGGAACGGGATAGATAAAACTAGCATTCAACATTTTTTCTATCTCAGCCTTAATCGTGGGTGATTTTCTAGGATTTAGTGCACGCAAGCGTTGTCAAACAGGCTTAGCATTGGGATAAGTTTTAAACTCATGTTCAATAATGCGAGGGTCGATACCTGGAATTTCCTCATGTGACCAAGAAAATACATCACAAAACTCTTTAAACAACTCGGTATACTCTTGAATCTCAGCATGGGAACATTATACCCCAATATAGACATTCTCAATCTTTCTAGGATCATGAGAGATATTGATAGGAATGGTAGGAGATATATTTTCCATGTTTCCATTAGCCATCGGACCAGGAGAGCTTAATGGAACCATGAGACTACCAATTATCTCACTAAGAATCTCCCTAAAGTCTTCACACTCTAAATGGTCAAGCTCAGGAAGAAAGTAATATCTATGATGCAAATCTTCCCAAGGTGGCTCAACCCCAGACATAGCCTCAATAATAGCTTCATCTGATGGAAAAAAACTATCAAGGAAATCATGCACATGAGAAGACTCAACTGCCATGCAGGAAGCACATATGGGTCCTCCTCCTCCATCCGCAAAGAGGAAGGACTAGGCTCTGCAACACATTCAAGATTATCTTGATATGCTATCATTGTTGTAGGCAATGACACGTCTGTTTCGATAGGCTCACATGAAGGACTCGGTGTAGGAAGAATCCAAGGATCTTACATATGAGTGGTGCAAAAATATAGTGAATGTACTGATGACAAATCCTTACCTAAACTATACCCAATCATAAGAATAGGTGCAAGACAACTAATGGATCCCATAAGGGATGGATACATGCCAACACCCACACTCCCAGTTTCCAGCTGAGAGTGCTCGACAATTGGGACAGAAGCTCCCGAGGATGTGGTAACACACAAACTCTTGAATGACATTTGATCAATCACAACTATATTCTCATTAAACGGAAAGCATACAACTCGAAATAGAGAAGAAGCTATGGATTACATACTATACATCTAATTCCTACCCAGTAACAGATTATAGTCAAGGGGCACATCAACCACCTCGACCTCGAATGTGATGGTCTTCCCTCCCAAACGGTCCCTAAGAGAAGGAAGAATGCCGTGCGGCCGAAATGATATACCATCAAATGCAGTCAACATGGTAGTGGATTTAGACAATTCGGGGGAACCTAAACCCTTCCAACATGCCAAAGACATCACGGAAGCAAAAATTCCTTCGTCAATCACAGTGCGTTTGACGGTCTTGTTAAGAAATTCTACATGAATCAAGAGAGACACATAGTAAAGCAAGTGAGGTTGTAGTCCCATGGTTTCAAATTTGATGACAGAGGAAGATTTATCATCGTTAACACCAAGAGAAGAAAGCAAAGCCTTCCTTTGTGAAGGACAACTCTGAAGTATTGAGTGTAGACATTGCACAAGGAGTGTGGGCCAAATCCTCGAGAACAGAATAGTTCTAGGCAGCTCAGGCACTAGGATTGTGCCGTAAATGCTTAAGGACTCCCTTAGGAATGCGAGGTGCAACTTCAGGTTTATCCGCACTATTTTCAATATGCAAAGGACTCCTAGGTGGAGCAGGTTCCTTTCCAAGGTCAAGTTGTGACGAACCATAGTCCTTCGCACGAGTCACAACCTTAGTAGCAGGCACAATATTGATGAAAACATGACCATTACTAGCTTCCGGTGGATCTTGATCTCCACTAGAATTATCATGGGTCCTCGATTTCATGTTTTTATTATGAGGTAAAGGGTTTGTTAGCACAGCTGGGCCCTGCGCTGTGAACCTTGAGGCTTTTTCTATCCGAGGGCACAAGTGAGTGAGGTGGTCATCCTTACACAAATTGCAAGGAAACTTAACCTTACATTTAGGCTTCTTGCCCCCCCCAGTATTTCAGGAATTCTTGTCATTCGAATTGGCATTTTCATTCCTATTCCCACCCTTACGATTGTTTTTACCCTTCTTCTTATTCCTTCTGGGTTGTTGGTTACCCTTCTGGTCCGACAATTGCACTGAAAGCAAATTCACCATTTGGGTGGGTTGAGACGAAGCCGCGGCTTGTCTCGAGGAAAATTGGTTGATAGATAATTAACTGACCTATTTCACAACTGAATACACAGGGTTGGTACTCATACAACCAACAATTCCATCGGCATGTGGTCAAGGTTTGACCTTACAGTCAAAACTAGAACACAGAGCATTAGGAATGATCTCATATAACAAACCGGATTGAGCATAAATCAAATCCAATTCCTGTACCCTAAAAATGGTTTGTTCCTCATTCTGAACTCTGGATGTAGAAACATCCTTCGCTATATAAGGTAGTAACTATTTAAGGAACCACTCGAGGAGAAATTTCAGCGGTATGAAGGCTTTAATCAATCTCTTCCCGTCTATGCCACTCTTGGATATGGTCCGAGATATGCGTGGCTTTATCTTGCAGAAATGTCGACAAGAGTTTCGTACCAATGTCGTAACGCACTAGTAGCTAGAAGTGGTTGAGAAAAGTTATAGCTAGGTCATCGAACAAAGTGAATGCCCCCCTAGGTAGCTCTATATACCATTTGGCTGCAATCCTGGTGAGGGTGCATTGAAATAGCCTTAAACAGATCAAATCTTCGTGTAAGGAATTTGAAGAGCACCATAGGTGAAATGTAGTAACATGTTCACTAGGATATTCTCCTGGTTTAACCTTGAATTTGGGGATGTCTGAGGGAAGCTTCGTAGGGACAGCCGGCCAATCCGGGTCATAATATACCATATCATTCGTTATTCTTGACAAGTCAGGAAAATTTAACGTTGTGAGGAAAGGGATCCTAGGTTGATCTTGTCGATGAGACGCTCCCTGATAATTTTGGTTGACATAGGACTGGTTACCGTAACCACCATGGCCATGTCCATAGTATCCTCTTCCCGTTTGATCCGTGTAGGGTGGCATGGAAGCACCATAATGTGGTGTACCTTGACTATTTTGGGCTACAAAGCCATAATTCGAGGAGTAAGTGGGTTGTTGATACCCGTACCCATAAGATGAATAACTCTATGCATACTGTGGTCCATAATATGGTCCATAAGAATTCCCATGAGATGTCCCATGAGACACTCCATAAGTAGGAATATGACCTCCAGAAGTAGGAATATGACCTCTTGAGACAACAGGAGGTATTTGACTTTGAGACACGACTACGCGAGTAGCAGTAGTACGTACATGACTCGTAGCGACATTCCGGCCCGAAGGACCACATGAATGAGGGGGAGGAATAGCATTTGAAGAACTAGGAATAGAGGACAAAGGGACATGTGAAACTATGTAAGTGGTATTCCCTACCATCACTTGTCTTGGTTCTGGTATCCGAATAAAACTACTAGCACCAGGTCTAGGAGGAACATGTGATGTGACCTCCACCGCCGAGATGGAGGGTGCAATGTGACTCGTGTTCCCACATGGAAATGACTAGGAATGCCCCTAGGCATAGTGTTAGGTTCAAACTCTGACTCAACATGTTATGCTAAATCATGTGTAGGAATACCAAACGTATCAAAACTAGTGCTTGCAGGTTCATGATGAGTCTCGTCGCCCGGAAACCAATACCAGTGACCTGTGAATGAGGGATCATACCTAGTGTGTGTAGGTATATCAGGTGAAGGATCATATGTAGGAGTAGGATCTTCTTCCTCAACCTCATGAGGTGGAGAAGGAAACTTAGGAATTTCATCTTCATGATCTCCCATCATGTGTGAATCAATGTGAGAAGTAGTCCGCCTAGACTGTCTGTTTCTCTCTCCCAAAGGAGGAGGAGATGTAGAAGGTGGAAGTCCTGCTAAACGATGAGAATGACTAAGTGCAGCACCTGAATCCACAATGACTCAAAAAATGAAAAATACTCTTCTAATTATTCAAACCCTAAGAAAGCTAGCATGCACAGAGCATACACCTATATAATCTAAAGCCAATCACAAGCAAACAAGGGTAGGATATGTGAGTTCCTGAATGAAGTAGGTATGTCTCACCTAGGAGAGGCTTGAGACTCCTATCCACAACAAGCAGAGGTTCATAACCAATTGTTGTGGCCCTTAGCTTCAATGCATATAGTGACTGTGATGTCCGACTCCAACTTGGCCGGGACACCTGCAGAATAACCCCTGCAAATTACCCCCTCGATAACCTACATAAGGAAACTAAGTTCATCTCAATATAATCAATGCTCAGGCGGACAGTCGCAAGCAGGATTGACCATATGGGTAGGGTAGCAAAGCCCGAAACTCTCGAAAGAGCCCCCAGATATGAATACAATCCTGGAAATATCTCTGGTGCTACTTAGTTATGACTATGGGTTATCCCAATCAATAACCACTCTCACTACTTCGTGCTTAACTCCCTTGTAAGAGGAGGATCCTGAGAAACACTAATTATACCAAGGAATTTCACACTCTCACCTAGATAGACACATTGATGTTGTTGTTTAGTGGTTTTGGATATTTTACTCACAATGAACTATTCCAAGACCCTAAAACCTAATCTTGTTGTTGTACCCTATCAAAGAAAATAGTGTAATCCATTTTAATTAAGCGTTGATTTTATTCGGCTATGTTACTCAAAAATGGTAGATGACCATGCAACCAATGGTGTTATGACACAACATGAAGCAAAATGCACACCGAACAATTAATGCAAATGCATTGTGTCAAATGAAAAATAGGGCATGCTACTACGTGAAATGCAAAATTTTCTTCAAATGAAAAATGCAATCATTCCTATATGAAATCCTAACTAATACTTCTCTAAGCAAATGTAGTGCAAGTATAGGAAAAGATATTTCTATTCATATAAAATAGAGATTACAATAGAGACAACCTTTGTCGGCACGTCTGCAAATCGGAGAAATTGACTCCCCCACATGGGCCTCCACCACTTCAATCCTCCATCTCTCGATAGTAAGCTCACAAGAAAAAGGAAAGGTTGGGAAGAACACAAAAGTGCTCCAAGGGACAAAGGGATGCAAACTCAAGTATAAGCTCTGGCAACAATGGACTATAGTTTTCTTGCTCTTCAATTCCTCATGCCTTCAATGTATCCAAAGGGTTCCTTATATAGCTCTTCAATGGGGTAGTGAATGGTCGAATCCGAGTGATCTCAAGGCATATGGAAGGCCAAGAGACAAGTGAGTTGGATCCACATCAAGGAAAACTCCAAAAGAATTTGGCCTTTTGCACACATCCTGATGTACGCGAGTTTAAGGGTCAAATCCATGTATATATGCAAGAAAGAGATTAAAATTTGCATATGGCAATTTTTGCATGTTTTAGGAATGATATTGGAAACATCAAAGGTACAAAAATAGTCCATGGGGTCTAAGGAGTCTGTAGAGGGACATGGAAGGCCATAAAAGTGTGATTCACCGTGTCTGGTAAAATCAGCTGTAACACATGCCCTAGTCACTTATCAAAATATTGAGGCATCTAAATCTAGTCACAACATTATCAAACAAAAAATTTGTTGCATTCACAGTAGTACAATCCTTTACTGGCACTACTTCGTCCCATCTAGTCAAGTAATCTGTTATAGTAATAATGTATCTTGCACCTGTTTGGTTCACTAGTTGATGAATAGGTCCAACAAAATCAACCATCGATTTGTCAAATGCTTGCATAGTTATCTGAGGTACTAGCGACATTTCATCTTGCTGCAACTACTTTTTGGTTCTTTGAAAAATACCGTAGCTGCGACAATATTCTATAGCATCTGTAAGAATAGTGGGCCACCACAATACTGCTTGCAATATATTGCACATTATTGTTAAGGGATTCTACCTTATGACATAGGGTCCTAGGGTCACCAACTTACTAAGGTTTGACTTGCAGACATACAACATTACAGAGATATATTTGAGAGAAATAGGGAAGAAATAACATGTACCTTTTTAATGAAGGTTGATACAATATTTTTCCTTTTCTCCAAATGCTCCACAAGATTTAGACCTTCAGTACCTGCAAAAGAGATTGATATCTTTCTATAGAGGAAACATGAAATATTATGATTGCATATAAATACAAAGAGCAATATATTTCATATTTCATAACAATAAGAAGAAATGTGCACAAAGTATGGAAGAAAATCACTCTTTATTCATAAGTAGTAGGAAATATTCCAACCCTATATGAGACAAGCCTCTCTTCTAACCAGGAACTGAGTTCTCTTTCTCCTTGCTCAAATGTATTCTTCCAGCATAAATTTTCTCTTCTCAGTTCCTTTTCTATCCTCTACCCATTCCCTCTATCTATACTTGTTTATGAGGAGTTACAAGGCCTAGGATGGTTAGGGAGGTTGCATAAATTATGATTTTAAAACCAATCGTCCCTGACTAATCATGTTTTTATTTTTTATTTTTTGTCTTAAGGTAACCACAACTGCATATATAGGAATCTCACGAATGAATCACGACTCTTATGAAGGAAACCCACGAATACAACATTTGATCATCCATTCGTGGGTTGCATATGGTGCTACCCGTGAATGACTCATGACTTGGAATGATAGGAGTCATGAATGCAAGAAAAAATTATTTAAAAACATGCACAATTCTGAAGGAATTAATGTGCATTCATGCTTATGTCATCTATATTTTTTAGCCTGCTTCAATCCACAATGTCCCTTTGTGTACCAACATGCTGTGTGTTCGTACTCGGATGAAGAAGTGTGTTTCACAGTATAACACACACTGTAGATTTTCAAGCATAATGTCCTCCTGTAATACTAGCATGTTTTTTGTTCAATATCATTGCTCGCTTGTGTTTCAATACACAGTGATGAATAATTTCATCTGGTACAATTTTATATAGTTGTCGAGCTATCAATTAGAAGCCGCGGCTCACACCACTAATTTTTTTTCTGCACAGTAATAAATCCTTCTGGTGGATATCCCATACTTAATAAATGTATGATATCTTTTTAATGATCATCAAACATTGTGATCAGAAATAATTGCACATCAGAAAGACTATCGTCGATATTCACAGGTTCATCTCCGCTATCAATCCTCAATAGGTGGTATGGTCTTGAGTTTAGTCGACCCATCTTAACAATACCTTCAAAATCAAATTCTTGGAAAATGAGAAGCCACGGAAAAATACCCCCCCGGCCAACACTATCATGCTCACTAGGTATTTCAACTATGAATGGTCCATCGACATCGTGAAATGTCCACCTAACAAATAATGTAGAATTTTTTTAAGCACATACACCATGGGTATTCCTTCTCTTTTTGTTGTACTGTAATTCTTCTCAGTTGTTGACAATTTTCACCTAGCATAGGAAATAGGATGATCTATAGAACCTTCACCTAGATGATTAAGTACAATGTTAAGTGCAACAAATGATGCATCGAAATGTAAATGAAATTCCTTCTTCCAGTCTGGAAAGACTAAGATGGGCATTGTAACCATCTTATTCTTCAGGAGATCCAGACTTTCTTGAGATTTTTCCATCCACTGAAACTTAATATCCTTTTTTAACAATTTATCCATTAGAGCAGTCACCTCAGCATATCCTTTGACAAATTTTCGATAGTATGCTATATGTCCCAATGTCATTCACAGTTGTTTTACTATTGCATGTGGGTGGTAGGTTGACGATGATCACAATTTTAGCAGGGTCGATCATGATTCTATCGTGATAAACTACATGACCCTATAGTATTCTAAATGGGGCACAAAAGATACATTTCTTTAGATTCAACGAGATCTTCTACCGTTGAATCCATTCCAACATCATTATGAGGCTCCCAATATGATATTTTATGAGGCACAACAATGTCCAACTATCAAATTCAACCTCAAGAAATTTATGAATAAAGTATTTGAAAGAATCCACTACTATCTAGATAACAAGAGCATTCTTGAGTCCAAAAGGAGGTACTATGTATTGGAAATCCCCCACTCCATCACAAAGGTTGTCTTTTGTCGATATTCCTTTGTGATTCTGACTTACTAGTATCCAGAGAACCCATCGGTGAAAGAATAAACTTCTTTACCCCAACACTTTCTAATACCACATTTGTAAATGGAGTTGGGAATGGGTCATGTAAGCAAGCAATGTTCAACTTTCTTATGTTGATGAAAATACACACTTCACTCATAGTATTCTTTTCTTGCAATACTATTGGACTGCTCCACTTGGATTCTTCAACCAGTTCTATGATACCCACATCCAACATTCGATCTAGTTCCATCTTCACTTTTTCTTTATACCTCGGATTTGACAAGTATGGTTGTTTCTTCATAGGATTTGCATCAGGTTTTAGTGGTATCTTCATCTCTCTAAGGTATCTGATAATCCCCTTAATCTCTGAAATTTTGTGGGGAATAGGTCTTGAAATTTAAGCAGTAATTCCATGATCTTGCGGGTAGTTTCATCGTCCCAATAAGCTTTGATATTGGCGAACTTTGGATTCTTTGGAGATCCAATATTTACTTTCTTGACTTTTAATGGGTTCAAAAATTGGTCACTAGATATATCAAATCCTTCCATTGTGTGAGTACCTTCAAACTCTGGTATTTTTATGTCGAGCGGGTAGTCATCATCATGTTATTCCTTCACATTATAGTACTCCATCCAGTGCTCAATGGTCTTGGTGCTTTGATTAAAGTTTTCCATTGACACATGGATATCTTGAAATATATTTGTTGTGATTACTTGCAGAGCAACATCCATTGAAGGATGATCGTCAAAAAACTCAAATGTGTTTGTGAAACTATCACTTAGTTCGCCCATTTCAAATATTCCGCGTTCTATCTCAACTGACTTGTAATAGTTCCTTGGTATTATGTCCAAAGTATGTATAAATTAATGGACCCATTCCTATAGTGAACATGCTTCCCATGTCACACGACAATATTCAATGTGCTTAACAAGATAATTCAATCCTTTTTACTTCTTAGTAGTATAGATGATATCTTTTCCAAATCGTATCTCCATCAATCTCTGGCATTGACTCCATTTTGAGATATATTTTTTATGTCTAACCCACCATTTGGTAGGCGTAGCTTTCAGCACAAACTCCAAGGAAAAAAAGCACTGATGTTCTTTGACTTTTTCTTCAAATTCTATTACAAAATATGCTAGGTTAGGTAAACCTTCATATGTGGGTAGATTACTTCCCTCGCTACCTACCCGTCGCACCTATCATGCAATTCTGGCACATTTTCTCATCAACACTTCATGTAGTCAATTCTTCCAGTTTTCTAAAGATTATCCAGAATCTGATGTACAAGAACTAATGCTATGCCAACTGATATTTCCATCAACCCTTGGATTCACATAGTCATCCCTTATGGAAGTAATGTTATAAATATGGTTGACATAATCTCCTTGTCCTTTATTATTCACTGGTTTGACGTATCTTTGTCCTCCCCGTGGATAAATTGGTGTGACCACTCATAGCTATAAATCTTCAATTCTTAATATTATTTTCTTGAAATTTATATTAGTCTGATTATCAATCTCCTAGTCGATCCCCAAAAGTGCAGAATATGGATTTCTATTATCCACAATGTCAATTACTTCAAAGTATACATAAGTTTTAAGGCCTTATATATCTACAGGAACATGATTTAGTAGACCGACAAGTAGAAATTTCGACTAATTTTCTAATCAAATCTGCACAAGACATGATATGAGTCTCGGTTTCCCCATATTTTCCCATTTTTGTCTAGTTAGAATGTTGACATCAGATCCCAAGTCCAAAATAATACAGTTGATATCAGACTCTCCTATTTGTGCAGTCATCCTTAGTTCCCCACCAGTCTTAAATCTTTTTACCACATGATAAACCCTTTTCTATGGGCATACTTCTTATTGAGATTATTCTATTATAGTTATCAATTATGCGACAACATCTTTATATTGCATTAGTGTTAAGAATATTTTAAATAATTTCTTTAATTTACTAAACTTTCTCGTTGGTTACTTTCGAAACATCTGGTCGAATCTCTCTAGAATCTCTAATATTGTCCTTCCAAAAGTTGATGCTTTATTTATGTCGACAAATTCTTATCGCACATCCAAGAATATGTCCTTTTATTTTTCGACGCGAATGGTGATTTCTTTTTTGTTTCTGGTCACATTTGCAGTTTTGTAGATGATGTGTCTTGATATTCCCATGTGGCAGCACCTCCTATTATCACAATAACAATATGTGTCTCCCTTGGTTCAGTAGATATCTTATGGATATTATGATTGGGGTTTGGATTGCGATTCTGCGGTGGAATCTGGTTTCCTGCAATATTTTCCTACCATCTTGCAATCAATTGAGGACATTCTTCAACAATGTGATCAAAAGCTTTGCAGTACGAACATGTCATTATAGGACTCGTTCACTCCCTTTTGAAATTCCCATTTTTCCCACAATTATAGCATATAATTTGTCCCCTTCCATGATCAAATTCTCCTCCTTGTCCTCAGCCTCTAAAATCCCCCCTGGGTTGAGGATATTGTTGTTGTGGGTACTGATTTTGTTGATATTAGACCTGAGGATATTGAGCCTGGGCTCACTCAACCTGCATTTGTTCGTCATTATTCATTAAATAAGTATCAATTGTTTTCTCCTGCAACAACTGATATGATCTACAGTCATTCTCATTATGTCCTACCAATCAACAAAACTTACAGTATAGATTGGCTTGTGCACTTAAAATAATCTATAAGTACAAACATTCTTATGACCATTGGTCTCTAGTCTGGCATATTCCACACCAAGCAAGCCCTTATCTATTTATCGGGATCGACACTCCCGATGCAACATAATTCATATATGTTGGGAAGTTGTCCTTGTGGCATTCTTGTATTCTGCATCTGGTACACCAAAGTTCTTCTTGTACTTCCTTCCCTTTCTTAATATCTTGGAGTTGAAGCATAACATTTTATAGTTGCGACTGGATTTGAATCATGCTTGTACCCATTTTTCCAAACAATGAGGATTCCAACTTCATCACCAATTCCTTATCTTTAGTCTTAGATACAACATTTTGCTGCATCAAAGCGTTCCATATGTGCAGTAGTAACATTGCAATAAACATTTTTTGTGATGAATGTCCGACATATGGAAACTTACTCTGGACATCAACGTCTTAAATATTTCTTCAAGGTCCCAAACATATTATGGAGGCAAATTTCTTAGTTTCTTAAATCTCTCTAATACACTACAAGTCAGAGTTGGGATTTCTTAACTCCTATATTAGTATTGCTTGGATTTTATCTAATTTTTTCTATGGGATTATTTTCAGCACCACATGTAATTTCATTTACCAGTCCATTTCATGTCCCCTAAGGGTTGTGATCATCTGAGCTTTCTTGATTGCTTCATCTTGGACATGTCACACAATCCACATGGCCTCACATAGAAACCAATGTTGCTCAAGGTCTTCTACCCCATTCCCATTAATGATCAACAACTTTATATCATTCTCAGCCATTATATTTTTTATTGGTACTGCTTAGATATAGGGAATCCCTTGTATTCTATTCCCGTGACTACTATTACTTCGATTCACAAAACCACTAGGACATGAGTCTTTAGATCTTATCTCCGGAGATGTATACGAGGTTTTGGGTATGTCGTATCCATACTCTAGATCTATAGCTTCTTATTCTTCTTCTTATTCTTTCTAAGATATATTTTGGTATTCCTCTTCCTCACCAAAAGAACCTTCGTCGAATTGTGAGGCCAATGGGTAGCCCTTCCCTCCGGTTGTATTGAAAGTTCCTCTTCTCTTCACAGTCCTTCTTCTCTTTCCTGACTGAAATCTTCTTCCACTCCTGAGGCTCCCACTTTCTAGATTAGCCTAGCCATCACCAGGAAACATCTCAACTTACCTTGCTCCATTTTATTCACACTTTTATTGGGACATATCCCAGGTGTTAGTACTAGAGTTGCAATCCTAGAAACTGAACCTTATATGTTGTGTTTCCTATGTTTTAACCTATTTTCCTAGTTAGTTAACTTTCCAAATTTTTCTTTTTCCTATAATACCTTTAGCAACATTATCTATCTCATGAATCATATGCATTTTGATTTATTATAAAGTTTAGGTTTCTCTCCAATATTTAGATCTTTTAAATATTCTTGATTTTTCAATTGTATTTAATTAGTAGTCTTAAATTGTAATGATTTTTCATACATAGTGTGATACAGATGTAACCATTACATTTTGGTAGATTATTTTTATGATACTACGTTCATTAACGATGTTAGACTACCAAAAAAGGACATAAGTATAATGTTGCGAATAGGCGGTGGTGAAATTCATGAATCATAAGGATAGATGTTTAATGTCATGGACATGTGGTGAAGTTGTCAATTATTAATGGATAATGTTTTCTGGAATCCTCTGTTCTTGTACATGCATCGAATCATGCCTCCATTTGGTTACATACTTCATGTACTGCGAATTGATGCAGTAATAATATGTAATAGGGTTTAATTTTATCAAAGGTTGAATTAATTACATGAAACAAACATATACCTGGAAATGACTATTTTATTAAAAAATATTGAGACTTATATTTTGTTTAACAGTTAGAATTGAGTTCGTATGTCTTGAAGACATAGGCTGGTTTATCTTCTTTGAAAATCTTAAAGGGTATCATGTTGAGGTTTCCAGGGAATTTGCTAAGAATTTTGTAGGCATGCAAGTATATTTCACCAGTTTACAATTTGAAGTTTATGAAAAATCCATTGTTGAGGCAACATCTTTACCTAGAAAAGGTGACAAATGGTTCAAGTTTTTCTCTTTTGAAGCATATTTGAGTTTATTTCTAGTCCGAGGTTATGAAACCCTAGATTGGAGCACATGTATCCATGTTAGTGCAATAAAAGAAGAATGGATATAGGTTTTGGGTGTTATTCAGATATATACAATGTGTGAAGGAATATTTGCAACTATTTTCAGATATCATTTACGCATTTTCCTCCATATTACAAGAAGCTCAAAGATGATCCTACCATATTATCTGTTTAAAATCTTGTCAAAGCTTGCTACGCGAATGAAGAATCATCCATACCAATAATATCAAAGCATCTTTCACCACGGTCTGATTAAGTTGCTGGTCCTAAATGAGTTAAAGAAAAGAATTTGGACCTTGCTTCATTTTCTATTTTGGACAGGGTTTGAGGTAAACAAGTATGAAGATACAGAAGAGTAGGGTAATGCAAATAAAAAGAGGAAAAATTCTTCTGTAAATAAAGGGTTAACTTCTCAGCCTGAAGAATGTAGCCAACATGCTTCAAAATCCCTAAGTAGATCATATGTTATAATAGAAAATTCACATAGAAAATGTCTGATCAGAAAGAAAATACAGAGACAGAACAAAGTAAAAATCAGAACAAAGATGATAAGGGGTAGGTCGTGGTAACTCCTAGGACTCCAGGCCACCTTGAAGAAGAACTAGTGGAAAAACATTGGATTTAGGTATGCCTAAAGTAACTTCCTCAGAAATTGAAAGAGATTATTCTTGTTTGGACAATTCTAAACATGTTCGATGGAGACCTAAGACTAGGATTTCTAATAAGTTTCATTTAAATATGAAAAGAACCATAAATCCCAAAATGAAAAATGAAACCATAATAAATGTGGAAGAATCCAGCAGTGACGAAGATACAAAGTCTAATGAAATGGAAAATATCGTTTTGCAAGTATTAGAAAACATTGAAGGAATTATTAAGAAAATGTCAGAGTTCCCAATCAAACAATATGTTGATAAAGGAAAGGAATTTGTTCCATATTCCCAAGATTGAACTAGTTTGAATGATGCAGAAAAAAAACATAGAACATAGTCTATGGATGATAAGATTGAGAAACTCAGTTTTGAAAACCAAAGGGACGTTGTAGATCAAGGTTTGAATAGTCAATATGTGAATAATGGGGAGCATAAGTTACATACAGAAGAAATATATGAAATTGTAAATATGAGAAAAGCTCTGTACCACTACAAAAACAAAAATTCACATTTCAATAGTTTCAATGATCAACTAGTTCAATATAATCACATACTAAGATAATATTTAGAGGAAATTAACACTAATTAAGCTGAATTAGTCCAAGTTGTTGAAGAGGAAGTGAAGAGAAGAAAACTAGCTCAGGAAAAAATGAAGAATTAACGAAGCAAATTCAGGAGCTTCAAAGGAAAACACAAGTCATGGAAAAATAATTCATTTGACTTTAGAGAAGGTCCCAAGCATTAGACAGTATCACCATGTTAGCAGAAGTATCTCGTGGCATTTTATCTATTTTGGAAGAAACATTGTTATCCATGTGTCATCCAATGAATTTCACATAGTTTTGGGACCTTTTACATTAATACAAAACTTGATTAGTTTGATTAATATATTGTATCTCTTTTATATCTATTAGTCATCAAAGATTGAACTTGCTAGTTTATTGTTATATATATTCGACCTATAATTTTGGATCTTAAACTACTTTTAGATGCTCTTCTCTTAGTATAAAATAATATTTTGTAAATGGAAAGGGGGTTGGTATGGGACATTGAGAGACCACTGTATAATTGAAGACTACTTTTTAAGACCATAAGCCATATTAGAATACTATTTTTGAAGATGAAATATTGTTTATGAGACAACTTGACTTATGATATATCATGAATGCATTTCGTGTTATGATAAATTTATGCCTGTGTATTTGTGATTGATAATGTTTTTATCTTTCATTCTCACTTTCAGTTATATGTATTTACATATTATTTTCTGAAAAGTGTTTATGTTCAAGAATCCTTGATTATGATATAAGAATACATGTTGTGTCTTATATTATTTATTGTTGAATTGGTTCAAATTCTTATTATATCATATGTTCGTGTCTACTCTATCCAGTTTTTAGATCTTAAACAATGTATTTTCACTATTAGTTTATTAGTCTCTCATCCCATCCACAACATGTTAAATCATTTATCCCTTAAACCTACAAATTCTACTTTATAGATGCCTTGGCTTCATACCTCCATAGTCTAGTGCAAACTCCAGTACCAACACCAGGTTTTTATGCTCGACCATCTATTCGACATATTCCATTCTCAAGATACCTTTTTCATATACAAGCATCTTGATCCAAATTTTTAAAGATGCCAACGATCGTCCTCTAGGTCCTTGGAAAAATTCTCTTTCTATCTCACTATATGATTTTATGGTGTCGAATGCAATATCTACGATGTAACCTTCCAAAAAACTATCAACCTAAAAATCGACAGCTCTAGATAAAGGGTTGCTAACACTTTTGAGCTGATGAATAAATTGAGGGCTCCACTCTATCAATCGTTCCTCTTGAGAAATTCTCCTATGGGTTTCTATCCTTAACAACCACTCATGTAGCAAAATATGAAATTCAAAAAAGAAAATCTCATGAATGCTTGTATAGAGGTATCACTCCAACCACTTTACTGGGCTCATCCAAGATCCTTTAATTTATTCCTGTGCAAACTCTGGTGCCTTAATAATCCACCCAATCTTGAATTCTTGGCTTAGTCTGGTGCCTAAACATCAAATTGACATTCTTGAAAAATAGCATGGAGTGTACCATATTCAAAATACTTCTATCCATTCTTTCTACTGCACCATTCTACTGACACTTGTATGGAATTGTAGTTTTATGCATAATCCCATGTTGACGAGGATAGTTTTCAAAATCATTAAAGTGTATTAATTTCCACTATCAGTACAAAGCGTGCCAATTAGATATTGTGGTCCATTTTCAAGCCATACATGAAATTTTTTTAATGTTTCAAATTCTTCATATGCTCTTCTTAATTAAAAAATATACCCAAGACATTTTGGTGCAGTCATAAAAAATTTCATGAGATATTTATTACCACTGGTAGAAGGAAAATGGACTAGGACACACATGTCATAATCCATCAACTCTAAATTTATACATGCTCTAAATTTGGGCTCATGAAATGGTTGTTTACTATGTCTACCAATAATACATGCATCACATTGGTAAAACTTCTTTGGAATGGTGGGAAAACCATAAAATCAACTTTTTTTCAACAAATGGAGATGGATATACTTTATGTGTCTATATCTAACATGCCATAAAAGAATGGATGAAAATGTACCTTCTTCATGTTGAGAGAGATATGAGGAATTATGAGTTCTTGCAAGTGATCCTTTCAACTTCAACAACTTGGCATTTTCATATCCAATCATAATGACTTGGTTGTCTTAGGAATTCCTTATCTCTATTATTCCATCACACATGTGGATGGAATGTCATTGTTATCAAATTTTTTCAAAGGACAACAAGTTTCTATGCAATTATTGAACATAGAGGTTATTATGTAGCAAAAAGTTAGGGAATGAAGACATTTTGATCCTCATGGAACTAGTTCCCTTTGTTTTCAGGTTGAACTTAATTGAAAAATATTATCTATTCAATCTATATTCTCATTCAGTTCTTTAAAACAATAATTCATAAATATCATGTGGGATGTTGAACCAGTATCAAGCAACTAAGTATCTTTCCATGATGAAAATTAAGTGATCTCATTTATTCCAATAGTACAGTGTGCAACAATAAAATGAAAAAATTAAAGAGATTTACTAGTCTCTTAGGATTAACCTTCATCTTCTTTCTTCTGATTATGCCTTTATTTAATGGTATACCAAGGGGCCCAATACTTCTGTACATCATGTCCATTCTTCCCACAATGTTTACAATGTAAATACAATCTCTTAATTGCATTGTCTCCCCCCCTTACCTCTGAAATTATTTCTTCCATGTCCACTTTTGTTTTTCTCTCCCTTGGAAATTTCTTTCAATTGGTTGTTTTTTTTGCGGAAGGTACAAGGTCTCTTTAGTGGGATAGATTATATTCTTTCCAAAAGATGTCTCTATGTCTGCAATCTTATGCTCTAAATACTTAAATGTGAGGTCCTTTAGTTTGTCTCTAGATTGAAGTGATTCAAGTTAGTGTGAATGTGTGGGATTGAGTAACTTGACGAAGGTAGCGAGTGGAAGGTCTAGATGCACACCAATGGTTTTGATATTATGGATGATTTCTATAATCTCTGAGGCAACAATCATAATGTTATTGTGTTTCACTTCTAGCATCAACAACTTTAAGATCAACTAAATCAAATCCAATTCAAAATGTGAGTCATATAGATCTTTCAATTGTTTTAAGACATCAAAATAAGATGTTGCAGGAACTATGTGTCAACTCAACTCTTCACTTATTGTTGTAGTAATTAATGTGAATTATTTCTTGTGTCTACTCTTCCACACAACAATATCTTTCTCTAGTTCTGGTGGATTTGGGTCTAAGGTAATGGAGACAGCCTAAATGTCATTGTAGATAAATGTGGACTTGATGTTCCTTAGCCACTCTAAATAGGTGTCATTTCCAGTGAGCACTACTACAACTAGAGAATCCAGTGAATGCATTTTCTACAATCCAGCAATACATGAAAGAGAAATATCTATAGGTCTATAGTATCTCCCAAATTTCTACAATATATTGATACAAAAACTTCTAAAAACAATGAGAACTTTTAAGTATTTCCCCAACAAAATTTACTGTGCTTCTAGAACCATTTTTACAAGAGAACGATATGTATGAATAATAAAGATAAATATGATACCAATACACTAAGAACCCATTCTATGTCTCAAAGCCAACAATTGTCTCAGAAGCCAATTCACAACTAAGTTAGCTCTAGTTCACAACATAACTCAAATTCACAATAAATATCCAATTCACATGAATTCAAAATATAGCTACAATTATATTGGGTTCCATCGCACATATCTCCTTAGCAATTTGATTTTGGTGGAGATGGTACAATAACACAACATCAATTCTAGCAAAACCATAGAAAAAGGAGGGTGAGGGTGAACACACACATGTCACAATGAAGTATCTCATGATTTAATGGAAGAGCACTCTGGAATGGTATCACATAAGTTATAATTGTCCCATGTGAGATTTAGGGTTTCGATCAATTCCCATAATAATAGTGTTTTCTAATTCAATGCATTCAACATTCATTGCTCCAATGTGCAATTCAAATAACTCTCAATAGAAAAGAGACCACACCAAAATACCTGCAATGAGAAGCATGGAGATGGGAAAAGAGACCCTCATCACATAGAAATAAAGGGATCCACCAATGGGTAACTATGAGGAGAGGGTCCATGAAATAGTCAATTGAGAGTGGACATGAAGTGATTGTGGAGAGCGGTGTGGGAATTATGGTTTCAATAAGTTTGTGCATGAGAGATTAGGGTTCATGCATGTGGAGAGAAAACACATAATGAGTATGGACATAGCAAGAGTATGGAATGGACACTATCACATACCAAAAATATCACACTAATGCTTATAAATTTGTCCTCATGTAGAGAAATATGTAAATTCTAAGGAAACATCACTCTTGGAAAAATCCATCAAATAGAGAATTCATTGAGGGAAATAGGTAAAGGTGCAAGATTATGCGGAGAGAGAATGTCGTTAGGATTGTCACACAAGAAATAGGAGTTATAGAATTCGTTTGTACAATGGTCAGAGGATGAATCCCTAGTTTCATTTCTTTATTATTGAACAAACTCATTTATTTATACAATGAGAACAACCCTTATATTTCATTTTCAAATAGGCCTCTTGGAGTTCTAGAATACTTTCATCTTCTTCTAACTATATACTTTATGTATAGGAAACCTTAATAATTTTGGATTAGCTTTCCAACAACAACATTAGACCAACTTCAGTTAAGTCATGAGTTGTTTTAACTAGAGTATAAACCAACCTTAAGAAGCTTGTTTCCTCACATGTTTATCTTGTTCTTGTAAATTATGTAACTGATTACAATAATTTTCTATATTGGGTAGTTTCTTGTAATGTGCCAATAAAATATGATTGTACATTAATTCATCCTTTTAAAACTTGAAACAAAGCAGTGGAAGTTGTGAGACCAAAGTAGAATGTCTTTTACTAGGATTTCAACATACAATTTTAAACATGCAACAACTATGGAAGGGAGGTGACAAGGGTGTGATCCTTAGAAGAATTAAATAGGTTTGTAACTCTTATAAGAAGGTTTACAATTCCATGCACCCAAATCAAAACCTTGGCACACGAAATCAAAACCCTCTTGTAATGGGGATACATTAGCTCAAGTATCATTTGCACAACACAATGGGACCATATTATGTTTCAAAATTAGCTACTTCTGAATTTTACTCTAAGGTTACTTGGGGACACAAGCATATGCAAACTATTTCCTTGGCATTGGATTAACTTGACACTTCCCAAGGGCGAGACATGTAAGACACTAAAAATTGACTTTTGGGCACCTGGGAGGATTTAGAACTCAAGAAAGGGTTTTGGAATAGGTATCTGGTATCTATTATAATAGGGTTCACATTGGGAATGTCTCAAAAAACTAAAGAGGTCAATTTGGTCAATTAGGGCTCCGAAAGTGAGATTTCCCAATTTGGGACTACATGGATGACTAGTTTTCAACTCGAATTTAGGAGAACTGAATGGACTCAAAAGTATATAATTAGACTTGTATTGAGTTCTATATGACCTTAAATCACATTATAAAACTACTTAATCAAATTTCATGGAGAAGAAGTGAGCTAATCAACTCATTTATGAAAACTAGTCAATATCAATGAAAATATAGAGCATGTAATGAAAAACTCAATTGAATATTTAATGTTTTCTTGAAAAGGTTTACAAATGACATATAATAGTTCAATGGACATGAATTACATCAAATAACAACAAATGTGATAGCCATAAAAATCATCATACATCTCACTGTCAGTACATTAAGGAACTCACTTGAAATGAACAATAATCTATGGATTTCAAACCCACTGTGCCATCAATACTTCTTCATACATTGAAACAACCTACAGTACTATTAGGACCTACAAATAACTCAAATTAAGTGTAATAAAATCAATGCTAATGGATAGATACCACCCTCCACAAGCTCTAGTTGAAGAATCAAGTAGTAGAATAAGCAGCAAGGACACATCTCCCAATTGAGACTAAGGGCACATCTCTCAAGTATTTTAAAGGATTAGAGCTCTCCAAAACCAAAACCAAAATGACCAAAAGATGTGCATAGGGAGAAATTCCTTATTTTGATAGACTAAGTGACTTCTTGTGCAAGCTATCCTAGCCTAATGCCCCATCGTGAGCTAAATTAGAAAGCTTTTCTTTATGATGCTTTTACTATGCTTTGTGAATTAGTTTTCTCTCATTTGCTCATTTTTTCATGTCTTTTCTTTTTTTCCTTCTTTTGTCCTACTTTTCATGGATTGTATTGCTTTTGTCTACTTTCCTGACTTTTATTGCTTTTTCCTATTTTCCCGCCTTTCTACCAAAATCTGGCCTTTCTTTCGTGCTTTTCATTGATTTTTAGATTTTGCATCTTTTCTTCAAGTTTCCTTCTTTTACAAGGGAATTTCTTTGGGCCACCTTATCTCCTTTTCCAACTCACTATTACATTTAAATCAAAGTTAAATATTTAAAATAATATTGTATCCCTTCTAAATTAATTTAATACAAACTACATTTGGCCATAATTTATTCCCTAGCTAACTTAATTAATTCTTAAGGTAACTTAGCCTCAAAGTATTCCCTTATTATTAATTTGATACTAGAACCCCATGGGATGAAGTTATTAGTGTATTGACCATGGCACTGCCAAAAACAGGGACATGACATTTCTCAATGTGGTATATAGTCCTTGTACGAAGAGAATGGGATAGGGTGTGTTGCATTTAATTTTGGGATCAAATAATTTCAAGTGCTTTTGGATATTTTCTCTATTTCTCTAAAATTCTCTAAAAATGCTGCAACCCCAAATATTTCATCTATTTAAGATAAAAAGAGTGGAGCATCTTCCTATCCCATATAAAGGGAGTTTCTTCTTTATGTTAAAGCCAAAAGTCTATTGATTTACAACTTTTTCGGATCCAAAATAAGCTTTCCGTCCTCCATTAATAATTTTCTTTAATTTCATTTAAATTTAAATAGGATGAAATGAATTGTAATAAATATATATATAATCACTTATTGTTTTCATACATAAAATTACCATAAATGATATCTTGAGATCAATTTTTTTTTACTTCACATATAAATGTACCACAAAAACTATACTTTTCCCAGGATGCATTACAGAAGAAGGTTATACATTCATGGCGTTGCTCGACATCAAAATCGTCCTAATTTATATGAACTCAGTTATCCGTTCCAACTCTATATTTTCCACTGTGCAACCAGTATTTCTCAAAATAGAAGTTAGGTATTCGAAAGCCACACTGTCACAGGGAACGGTGAGTCCCATGTGGTGATGGAATCCATATTCTTCCTCGGCTTTTTCCAACAGCTTTTGGAAGACGGGATGATTCAAATAACTTGTAGGAACTATAAACCGGCTGCGCTCTCTCCCAGTGTACACTGCAAAGTGTCCTTTCGGAACATCATTTGGAAGGATCCCATTGATACGCTTACACTCGTCAGAATAACTTGTCAAGCAACGCAGCTTCCATTGTCTACGAGAATAGGCGTTTGTGAGTAATTTGCAGGTGGCAAGCCTCTGGAACACTCCCATTATTTTCTTCAGAGAGACTACTTGCCCAATTTTATCTCCCATTGAAACAAATGGGTAGAAGAGCGTCGGATCACTAACAACAGAAATCTAAATTTTCTGTGATTGGATGCGTGGGTGCGATGATTATATAAGAATAAATACATATAAACCCCTGCAGTGCTCATTTCATGCACGGCAGTGATGCATGCGCAAGGTCGTCATGAAATCCTTCCATACAATAATATAATAGCAATGAAAGATTGCACGTCCATCATGAAATAACAAATTGCTTCATCGTCCCTAAACTCAACTGAAACGAGTGTTCTTTATATCAAGAGACAGCGGGATTTTCCTCTAATTCGCTAACATGGGAATCTTCATCCATTCGCTAACATGGGAATCTTTCAGTTTATAAATACAATAAGAGATAGCGGGAATCTTTCAGTTTATAAATACAATAAGTTAAGTTGTGGAAGGCACCACTTTGTTTGATTTATATAATATAATCACATTAAAAGTTTTTTTTTAAATTTTTTTTAATCATGGGAATAGCAACAATTTTATAAGAGTATATTCAATCAGTTTAGGTGTAGAAAGTACCACTTTGTTTGACTTATATATACAACTAACTTAATTTTTTTTTCATTTTTTTTTTCAAATTATGGGAATAGCAACAAACTTTCTCAAGACTATATCCAACAACCTACAAGTCAAATATACCAATAATTTATGACTTAGCAGTCCTGAAATCCACATAAGTGAACCTCTATGGCAAAGATGACCTACCTTTAGCGCCTTATTCCTTGTCAAAAAAAAACAATAAACAACCTTACCCCTACGGATTTAAACCTGAACTCTTTTCACTTCATATAGCGTATCTTCATTCTGCAGCAATCTGTTTTCACGCTTTATTTTCGTAGAAGGATTCATCAAGATATAATCCTCTCGCTAGCTCTGACTTTGAATACTGTTCCAGTGTACAGTACATTAGCCATTCAATATTATGTTTACCAAATTATCATTTTCTAAATTTTTGGGTTGGAAAATGTGCTTTAGAGAGTAATTCACATATTTAAGCTAAAATTTCTATATTTACAGTAACACAATTGAAGAACATAGAACTTTAATCTGTCTTGTTTAGTGTAACTTTAATCTGTCTTGTTTAGTGTAACATAAAAACTTTTTTAAATAAAAAAAAGTCGATAGTTTCCAAGACTAGGTCTATGCAATTTTTTATTTTTTTAATGTATAAATAAAATAAAAACATATAGTAATATCCATTTTATTTAGTATTTTCATTTTAAATAATGTTATTTTTATGTATAAATAAAATGTAAAAATATAATAATATTTATTTTAGCATTTTTTTTAAATAATGTTAAATTGATCATAATAGGTATTACTTTATAATTATTTAAATTGTTATTATTACATTTTTATAATTTGAAAATAGTTAAAAATTAATAATTTAATAAATTGAAAATGAATTTAGTTTGAAATATTCTTTATTGTAATTGTTTTTTTATAATTGAAATTTTTATAAATTAAGTAGGTAAGACTTTAAGAAATTTTGTATATGACCTTTTCATTTTAATATTGTTTTTTATTTGATATTTTGATATTATTTTTTCTCATCATAATACTCGTATTTTTTTAAACATCATTTAAAATAACTATATCAAATATTAAATTCTCATATATTATTTTATATAATAAAAAAATATAATAAACCAAAAAACATAATGATTAAACCAAAAACACACATAATGACACAAAATGTTTGAAAACTATTAAATAGGCTTATTCACAAGCAATACAATAAGTCTATAACATGGGCCACCAAATACCATGAAACACAATGGTGGAGTCAAAGTTTATATTTTAGACAACAAAACACTGACAAAAATCAAAATTTCCACACACATATATATGGGCATGGACTGGTAATTTTACTAAATGAGACGTCAAATTTCAAGGCAGATGGGGAAAATAAAAAAGTTTTTGGGTCAAACCTGGAAAAGTTTTTGGGTCAAACCTGCAAACATTTGACAACTAATACACATCCTTCTTACTACTATGCTGCTCATTCATTAATTTTTATTTTATTTTTTATTATTTTTATTTTTTATTTTTTATTTTTTTTAAGTACATTTTTATGGGACATATGTACATCATCATTTTTTTATTATTTAAAAAATCACGGGATAAGATGACTATCCTACAACATACTCATGCATGCATTCTTATTTTTTACTTATTTTATTAAGCTGCAATAAACACCCCTTTTATCATTATGCTACTCATGCATTTTTATTTTTATTTTTATTTTTATTTTTATTTTTAATTTATTTTTTAATTTTAATTTTTATAAGATAAATATACACTTCCCTCTCATCTGTAAGGTACAACATACTAATACATACATTTTCTCCCTTCATTATTTATTTTTTTAAATAAATTTTATTTATACAATAATCTAATATTTCAAAATCTCTTTATGATAGATTATACATTGGAAAGAAAAATAAATAAATGTTCTAAATTTTAAATAATGTTGTTATATATTACTACATAACAATATATTAAATCTGTCATATTGATACTTTTAAGTACTAAATTTAAATTAATTTAGAAAATTTAGTCAATGAGAGTATAAGAGATACATATTATATTAAATAGTTATAATAATGTCTTCTAAGCAATACCTTTATTCTAATTTAAAAAGATCACTTAACGAAGTTGTCACACAATTCCTACGTAATCAAATCTAATAATTCTAGCTATATGTTTTTTTCTATTGAGTTTAAAAATATTTGGCGTACCAAACTTGACTTGTGCTCTCCTCCTATCATTTTAATGTTTTTTATTTACTAGCATCTCCAAAAAAAATGCTCAGAGGGTAAAAATATCCTATATTTCTGTCACCTAACCTTTGTGACTTACGTTGGAAGACTTCATATTAATACTGAGTTTTGAAATTTTAGGTTAAGACATTTTGAGTAAATAAAATTGATGTTTGGTATTAAAATTTCAAACTTAGGCATTTTTAAGCGCTGCTTAAAATTTAGTTTTATTAAGTAAAAAAAACTGAACTTGAAATTTAAAGTTTTCACTGTCCTATTTTTTGTATTAAAAACATCATATGGTCGAATTTAAATTTCACAAGATGTGCATTTCGGATTTCCGACATTATGCACTTCCATAGGGTTGTATAGCATAATTCCACTGTGAGATTTTTTCGATTCCGTAAATTTTGGATATCGGAAACGGGGAATATGATTTTATATTTTAATAACGTTCATTTGTGCGATTGTAGAATTTTTCTTTTCCATATTGAAAAGTGGAGATCCCACATGGTTTTTGACTCAATGATTGTTTCTCGATTTGCGATTTGTCTAAATTTCTTATTTCTCACATATAAATATTATGATAGGACATTTATGAATTGGAAAATGTATGGGACAAGGGGAAGGGATTAGCATCGCAGTTAACAAGTAATTTGTATCCTATTTAAGCATTATCTAATTTAAACTTTAATTTCTAATTAAAAAAAAACTGAAACTTGAAATTTAAAGTTTTCAATGTCCTATTTTTTGCATTATAAACAACGTATGGTCGAATTTAAATTTCGCAACATGTGCATTTCGGATTTGCGACATTATGCATTTCCATAGGGGTGTATAGCGTAATTCAACTCTGAGATTTTTTTGATTCGTTATATTTCGGATATCGAAAACATGGAATATCGTTTTATATTTTAATAATGTTCATTTTTCCGATTGTATACTTTTTCTTTTCCACACACTAAGCACAAGTCCAAGAAGGTAATTGATGTATTGTACATTGTTGTATATTAAAAGTAGTAGCATTAGTTGAGCAAGAAGAAGAAGTGCACAGTTACTTTGTTCAGATGCAGAAAATACCATCATTTGAAATAAGGAACACTAATATTCGAATTTATGATTTACGCATTTTCCCACATGGTTTTTGACTCAATGATTGTTTCCCGGTTTGCGATTTGTCTAAATTTCTTATTTTCGACATATAAATATTATGATAGGACATTTATGAATTGGGAAATGTATGGGACAAGGGAAAGGGATTAACATCGTAGTCAACAAGTAATTTGTATCCTATTTAAGCATTATCTAATTTAAACTTTAGTTTCCGTACAATCAATATAAAAAACAAAAAATGAATAGTGTGGTTAAGTGAATATTAATGAAAAAAACATGATATTAAAAAGAGCGGAAAGGTGAAATAACCTAAAAATTGGAAATGTAAATGTGATATCAAAAATGTAAATGTTTGGTGTTTGGTTGAACTTGTCCATTGAACTTGTCCATTCATTTTTTCCTTTGGAGATGGATTTTTAAAGAGTTGAACTTACGATTTTTCAGTTTGGTGAGAGTTTTTTTACTATGCATTTCTAGTGTTTGAGTGCGTAGATTCATGATTTTGACAATTGGAACCCGAGTTCCCACATGGATTTTGACTGAATGATTGTTTTTTTATTGCGATTTGTCTAAATTTATTATTTTCGACATATAAATATTAGGATAGGACATTTCTAAATTTGGTCTTCCATACAATCAACTAGGAGATTTCCAATTTTTGAAACCCCCAATCGAAATTGGAAGATCGGGGAATTGAATATCGTAGTTAGTTTTTTTCTCAAATAATTTCTTGGATTCTCGATTTTCGATTTCCTATATTTCAGATATCCAAAATGGGGAATATCATTTTATATTTTAATAACATTCATTTGATCGATTTTAGAATTTTTATTTTCCATATCCGAAAGCGGAGATCGCACATGGTTTTTGACTGAATGAGTGTTTCCCAATTTGTGATTTGTCTAAATTTCTTATTTCCGACATATAAATATCATGATAGGACATTTATGAATTCATAAATGTATGGGACAAGGGAAAGGAATTATCATCGCAGTCAACAAGTAAACTGTATCCTATTTTTTTTTTTGCAATAAAAACATTATATTACATCAGATGAAAGGCATTACAAAGCAGGGATACAAAACAAGTCTAACAGTTCTCTGGCATGGATAAGCCCCGCACAGAGCTATACATGAGCCACAACGGCAAAAAAACAAGAAAAAAACCGAGACTTAGACTAGCAGTGGGCACGCAGGCCCTATCCTTCCAAAACAGAGATGAGATAAAACCCTGAGCCAGGACAGGCATTCACAAAAAATTGGCATGCAGGAGAAGCCACATTACATTCTAGAAAAGAATTGAAGAAAACTTAAAAAACTTAATAGGCTGAATTACCAGGCTTCGAAATAAACAGTAGACCCAGGAAATCACTCCATTTTCTTGAAAGCCGAGGGAAGACATGACATAATTGGATGAGCCAGAGCAGGGACCGCACCAAGGGGGTTCTGAACCGGTGGAGAGGGAGATAAGATCCTTCGTTGTTTCTTATAGCATTGTCCATAGCTATCCCTCGGGCGTGCCACCTCGTCAAGATCTTTACCCACAACGAAGAAAGAGACACCCAGTCTCGAAGCAATAACATCAACCTTCTCGTGAATGAGGTGGCATTCGCCATTATGGTGTTTCCATTCTCTCACTGTTTCCTCATCTCCCACCATATTTTCTTCCCTTTCCATGTTAGAATGGCCTGCCATCTTCATGTTCACCAATTCCTGCATGAGGAGGTGATCATAAGCTGCAGCACGCCCCACAGTGGAGCTGGGATCTAGGACCTAGTCTGCCACCTCCTAATGGAGTTCTTCCTTGGGCATATTTTTCACGGTATTCCAAAGGCCCTCGACATTACCCTCCACTTCCTGATGGATGTTAAGGGGGATATTATCCTTCAAAAATTCAGCCTCTTCCTGGGCCTGAAGTTGCACTCTTGTAGCCCTTTGGGAGAGTTTTACAGCACCCTACTTGGACAGGGATTCACCATGGGATTTGCCCTTAACCAACTGACTATGCGGGGCCATTTCCAGCAAAAGAGAATTATGAGCAAGGGCACGGGGAAAGGAGAAGGAAGAGATCCACACCCAGACTACACAAGAGGGCCACGGGAGAAACCAGAGGATCCGAAAGGCAAGGAGCAAGATTGAACGATGAAAACAGCTCGACCAGTAGGACGAGAAATAAGAAGGAAAAGGAGAAATCATTACCCCATCTAGATTGTACTAGGATGATGTCATTGTTCTGGTGCGGACCACCTCCCTTGTACCCTTTGCCATGGCGGAAGCTCTTTCTGAAAATATAGCCCTGTCAATTTGGTTGTCCCTCTTCATCCTGTCCATCTTCTCATCTGTATTTCCAACAAGAAAAATAATGGCCAATGACAACCACCTCTATCATCGATCATTTGCCTCATTAAAATGCTCAGGAATCTTGGTGTTGTCTTGTCATAGCGTGCTCGCGTCGTCTGTCACCTATATCCACTGCATCGATCGGGCATGCCGAATCCATACCACCCACGAGATCCTGCGTCGCCAGCTGTCTGCAATGATGAGCCCATTCATTTGCTTAGAAGGACTCCAGCGGGCCCCATTGATGAGCCAGCTCCCCCTTGACCCCCATGTTCGCAAGTAGATCTGCTGCCTTGTTGGTGTCATGTCTTACGTGACAGAACGAGACTGTGGGGTGGGCATGGATCATGACACAAAGCTCATCCAAGTAGATGGCTAACCTCCAGCTAGTGGACACTTGGCTGTTGACTTGGCCATATGCTAACCACCTTTCCATATGACCCATGATACTGGAATCGCAATCAATTATCGTCGAAAAACTGTTGCTACGCACTAGACAGTTCAAACCTTGAAGCATCCCTTTGAGTTCTGTTGAATTATTGGTGTCCTGATCTATAGATCCCAGAAAGATGAAAATAACCCTTCCTTGTGAGTCTCTGCAGAATCCTCCATATCCTGCAGCACCAAGGTTCCCTCTGGAGGCCCCATCAAAGTTTAGTTTGAAAAACATGGGAGGGGGTAGATAACATGACTTGGGGCTTGAAGGATGAAGGATCCTATCGCGCTTGCGGAGCCCATCCAACTGGGATTTGTCCAAACCCCAAAATTCGCCAACATGAATTTCATCAGTGGGTATGAGCTTATCTTCGTCGTGCCATTACATGATTTTGATGGAGGAGAGAAGATTTTCCCACACTGTCTGCCAGACCTTATTGAGGCTAGAGCATTTGTCCGTGAAGATTCGACCATTCCTTTCCTTCCAAATGCACCACATGGTCATACTAGGTAAGGCATTGTAGATGGTCCTCATAATTCTATTTTTGAAAGTTTTTTGGTTCCATTCCATCAAAGTTCTCACCGACTGGGCTCTTTTCTTGTCACTTTTCCAGAAACCCATAGCCCCTTTATCCCAAATGGCTACAGCAAAAGGGCATCTATACAGGAGATGGTTTGTGGTTTCCTCCACCTAAGAGCATAAGCAACATTGAGAAGGACCCTGGATGCCATGCTTTCGAATATTTTCACCGGTGAGGATGCGGCCTTTAACAATCATCCAGGAAAAGGTGGCGACCTTGGGCCATAATTTTAGGGTCCAGATCTTCTTCCACATTTCCCGATCCTTGGTGCAGTTCCCAATTTGAATGTTGTACGCCTCCTTAATGTTAAACATTCCTTTGTCTGAATATCCCCATCTCAGTACATCCTGCCCCTCTGTGGGTTTGATGCTTCGCCTATGCATTTCCTCTTGGAAAGTCTCCCAGTATTCCACCTCAATATGTTCTGGTTTGTTAATGAAGATCCAGCACTGCTACTCATTAATGATTTTCTCTTGCTAGAAGTGATGAGCAAGAGAACGAACCTCCGCCCTAGCCAATTCTTGAATTAGAGTCCACCTTGGGTTGTCACCCAAATGAGGGTGCTGGTTCCATGAGTCTTCCCAGAACCGCGCATTCCTTCCATCACGAATTTCCCAAAAGCTATGCTATTGAACCAAGTGTCTTCCACCTTTGGCCTTCGTCCATATAGGGGATCCCTATTGTTCTTTATTGAAATGGATTAGCTGAGATGGGGGCCTGTCATGGCCATATTTAGAGCACCAAAATCGGGCGCCAAAATGGAATCACTTGTCAGACATATTTAATCAATACCAACCTACCGGTTAAGTTTAGAGCTCTGAGAGTCCAGTTAGTGAGTTTCTGTTTCATTCGGTCAAGGAGTTCAAGCCAGGAAGTACTCTTCAATTTGCGTGGGCCAAGAGGGATGCCTAAGTATTTTGAAGGGAAAGAGCCTTTCTAGAAACCTAGGATATGGAGGATGTTCTTTTGTGAGGAAGGAGAGGTATTGAGGAAAAAGACTTGGAATTTGGCCTGATTTACAACCAGTCCAGAGGGTTTGGAAAAGAGATTCAGGAAATATTTGAAGCTTCTCGCTTCTTGGACTGAAGGGTGTCTCGTGAGCATGTTATCATCTACAAATTGTTGATGGGTCTAAGCATCCATGGTATCCATGAGACGAATACCTCGAAGCTCGCCACTTTCCACCTTGGATTGCAGGAGACGGCCCAGAACTTTGGCCATTAAGATAAAGATGAAAGGGGAAAGGGGATCCCCCTTCCTACGGCCCTTGGATGATTGAAAGGGACAATTTGAAGGTCCGTTCAGGAGACTGGTAAATAACGGGGTGTAGATGAGACCCATTACGCATTCCAACCAGTCATGGTAGAACCCATAGCCTTCCAGCATTCTGCAGATGAATTGCCAACTTAATTTATCATAGGCCTTAGAAATATCAAGTTTGATCAACATACCTTGATGTCTCAAGATTTGAAAGGAATGCAAGACTTCATGAACTAGGATAACCCCATCCAGGATTTGGCACCGTTCAACAAAACCAGATTGTTTCGAGCAGATCAGAGAGGGGAGAATAGTTTTCAGACTATTGGCAATAACTTTGGAGATGATCTTGTAGACCACATTGCATAGAGCTATAGGCGCGAACTTGTCTGGGCAGTCTGCACATGTTTCCTTAGTGATGAGAGAAAGGAACGTTGCATTGAAAGCTTTTAACACCCCCTTTTTTTTCCTCGATTCCTCCACTATTTCCACAACCTCTTCCTTAACCATATTCTAGAAAGAGTGGACGAAGTTAGAGGTAAACCCATCTAGGCCAGAGGCTTTTCGCAGAGCCATATGATTGACAGCCTCTTCAACTTCTTGCAGAGTAACCGGTTTTATGAGCATCTCATTATCTTCCCTAGTGACAGAGGGTGGGATTAGGCAGGTGATTTGAGAAATGTCTCTCTCCTTGTCATGGATATCTTTGTTGAGGATCTTCGCAAAATAGTGGTTGAGTTCCTCATCGATTTCTCAGTGCTTTTCTATTCGACCACCATCCATATTTTTAAGTTTCTGAATCCTCAAGGAGTGCCTGTTATGAATGACCAAATTATGGAAGAACTTGGTGTTTTTTCCCCCATCCTACAACCATTTGACCTTGGATTTTTGTTTCCAGTATAGTCCTTCCTGTCGTTCCCTTGCCTCGAGCTTCCCCCATAAGTCCTTTTCTTTTTTCTGCATGTCCTCGTCCCATCCACCTGTCATTCCTTTCTGACTGAGTTGATCAAGTTTAGAAATCAATCTTTTCTTGTCCTAAAAAACATTGCCAAACTCTTCCTTATTCCAGATACAGATTTTGGATTTTAGCATTTTGAGTTTCTGTTGGAAGCAGTACATGGCAGTGCCTGAGGGGGGGACGAACTCCTGCCACTACTACTGAACAAGATCTTTGAATTCCTTATGCTCCATCCAGAATTGTTCAAATTTGAATGGTTTCCTCAGAGTGGAGCATGTCCAATCCCAGTGAAGGAAAATGGGCCAGTGGTTAGAACCTGCCGCTGGGAGCACCTCTATCATGATTTCTCCCGTATCATGGAGTATGGACTCCGAGACCAAAAACCTATCTAAGAGGGATGCAGCCAAGTGTTCACCCCCATGTTTTTTGTTCAACATATACCATCCATTACCAGTTTCCATATCCATGAACGAGCTTTGAGCTTGGAATATCCCAAAAGCCTCTTGAAATTTGTCCATAGTTCTTCTCCCTCCCTTTTTTTCACCAAGGTTGGTGATGAGGTTAAAATCCCCTCCCATCACCCATATGGCTCCCTCCACTTGGAGGTTGGACCATTCTAAGAAGTTAATGAAGGCCTAATTTTCTGGGAAGATGCTGGGGCCATAAATGTTCACCAGAGTACCCTTTGCCACTGACACAAGGTGATGGAAATCTTCTAAGAGGGAAAACTTATTAGCGCTCCAGTTTGAGAGCTCAACCACCCGGGGGAGCCAGAGGATTGCAATGCCCCTCGATTTCCCAACAGCGTCAAGGCCATCACCTGGCCACCTTTCCTACTTTTGATTTTTTCCAAGCCTTCAAAACTACATTTAGTTTCCTAGAGAAAGAGGATATAAGTGTTTTCCTGCTTTATTTTCCTGTTGAGAGTCCTCCACTTCTTGGGATTGCAAAAACCCCTTATATTCCAGGAGATTAAATTCATTGGGAACCTTTGGAAACTTCAGAGAAGTCCGCCCTGATCGTAAGGTATTGGCCTGATTCTATAAGTTGACACCTACTTTTGCAATGCGTTGCTTGTTTGATTTCCTTCCTCTGCGTTGCTCTTGCTCTGGAGGTTTCCACTTATGCCCTGTTTGAGGATCTGGGTCAATCCCCAGGTTTAGATGAGCCCCAGCCTTGATGATTTCCTCTTTTAGGAGCTTGATTTGCCTTCTGGGCACGTAACCTTTCCCCTTTTTTCCACATTCTGCTTCTAACGCATCCAGATATAATTCACCTAATTCCATTTCTTCATTGTCAACTTCCTCGACTATTTCCATCTGTTGGGTTTCCATCCCATTTGGGGAATTGATGTCCTTGGTGGGATGGGCAACATACTCTTTTTCCTTAAGGATGCCATCCTCTGCCATGTCCCCAAGGACTTCGAAATCATTCTTGAATCAGGTCTCCCACGTCTCCATGTCATTTTTGGATTTTGGTGTCCCGCTGACACTGCTTCTTTTGCGGTTCTTGACCTGGGTGAAACGATCAGGGGGAGTCCCATTTCTCTCCGGGCGATGTTCTGTTGGGACAGGCTTTGCAACCATCCGAGGACAGTTCCATCCCAAGTGACCATATTCATGAATTTGTCTACATCTGAAGGGGATCTGCTCATAGTCAATGGGTTGGATCCATTCTTCATCTTCCCAACTTAGGTTTATAGCTTCTGGTAGCTCCTTGGAGAGATCCAGGTAAACACAAATCCTTGTAAAGGAGGTATACCTCTGGGCCTTTGTTTGCCCAACCACCTTAATAAACTCTCCTAGGGTATTTCCAATGTCCATTAGGCTTTCGAGATCCCAATATTCCCCTAGGAGGGAGAAGAGGCGGATCCAGACTAGGGCCATAGTCATGTCCTCCATTTTAGGGTTGAATCTTTCCTTCCATGGATGAAGGTAAAGACCAACGAAAAAAAATAAATAATGGCATCCCTTCAAGATATGGTCATGGTCCTCCTGGTTGAAGAAAATAATCATGAAGAAACCCTTAGAGTCGAGCTACAGGTCATAGTGACCTTTAGGGTTTCAAACGCTACTGATCCATTTAACTAGATCCTTTTCCTTGGGCCAAATCCCCACGAACTTTCCAATCAGAGCCTTTTCCTTCCAAATCTTGATTGTGCCCCTCACCTTCTCTGCTCGAACATGAACTGTTGGAATGGTGGGGGCTTTTGGCAAGTAGCCCCCACAACGGGATTTCGGCTCGCGGACGAACCCTCCAGTTGGTCCTTTGTGGCTGGGCCCACCCCATTGAGCCCACCAGGCCTCGAAGGGCCCGACTCCATCAGGGGTTCACCTGGGGCGGCCAAACCGCCTGATGAACCAGCCAGCTTCTACTAACATATGGCCCTAGTGGCTAGGTAGCACCGGTTGGAAACTTAGCAAAAAATCCCTACAAATCCTAGCAGAGCTCTCGATCCATATCTGGAAAGCATGATAGTTATTTTTAACTTAATGAAGATAAAAAGTGGAGTAATATGTATCCTAAAATTGCTCTTCAAGAGAAGAAAATCAAAGATCCCACTGTCGGTGTTTTCACTAACACGAGTGGGTATGTGTCTGAGTCCTCATATGTGGACTGGTCTAGAATTTATTCTATTTTTTACTGTGATGATTTTTCCTCTAATACTAATGACCAACATTTTTACATGAACATACTTAATTCTCAGCTCCATTGCATTGCACCAAGAACTCCTTTTATGCCTTACATGGACCCTGTTAAGTGGGCATTGGATCACGTTGCCTTTAACCAATGAATGTTTAATGATATTGGCAATGTCTCTATTGCTTCATTTGGTCCATAAGTGTTTTCTAGGGCTTATGGTTTGAAAAACCTGAAGCAGTTTTTCTCGGTGAAACTTTTCGATGAATTCCTTTCCAAATCGAATTATGACGAAGTGGTGAAATGTTAACTGGAAGATCCAACACTAGTGATTCCTATTTCACTTTCGGCATATCCATTTTCATTGTTAGGAGAACCTTTCTCTTTGCTGGAGGCCATGTTTTGCAGGTTATATGGCTTACCTAATTGTTCCTGATTAAAAAAGAAATGGGTGACTATGGCAAACCATGTTTTTCTTACAGGTGATTCATTCTACCGGGCGCAAATTCTGTTTTGCAATTTGTGGGGGGAAATTGAAAAATATCAAAGAACCCCGGACAATCAGAAACCATCTTTCTACATGTCAAGGTTCGTTATATATGGATGCATTGTGTGCGTTTTCTTGTTTCTTGGAGCTAAATCGGGATTGAAAGGAAAAATGCCCACTAGTTCATATATATTGCACCGATATGTGGGATGCCAATTTCATACCTCATGTTTATGAGCTCTGTTCCCTGTTTCTCAGGTCAATGTACTGTAAAATTTTTAAAGTTGATGCTCTTGAATTTTCTCAAAAATCCAGGGAACTCATTTATGAGTATGGCGACTGGTATATAGGAGAGTATTTCTCTTACATAAGTATTTAAGGAAGAAATATAGTGCACTTGCTTCTGAGAATTGTTCTAGATCGAATGCTACTTCAAGAATTTTTCTATCAAACTTTGATTGATGGGGATTTTTCCAAGTTGACCAAACATAACAAGAAGGTGTGGCCTAAATTTCCTATGAACCTTGGCAATCTTACGATACAGAATGCTGGTCATGCATGTTTGTTGGGAAATGAGATTGTTTTTATGAGCTTGGGAGAGGTATTCAAAACAATGCATGATTCGGTGTTATGATACAACTTGACTTATGATATATCATGAATGCATTTCGAGTTATGATAAATTTATGCCTGTGTATTTGTGATTGATAATGTTTTTATCTTTCATTCTCACTTTCAGTTATATGTATTTACATATTATTTTCTGGAAAGTGTTTATGTTCAAGAATCCTTGATTATGATATAAGAATACATGTTTTGTCTTATATTATTGATTGTTGAATTGGTTCAATTTATTATTATATCATATGTTCTTGTCTACTCTATCCACTTTTCAGATCGTAAACTGTGTATTTTCACTATTAGTTTATTAGTCTCTCAACCCATCCACAACATGTTAAATCATTTATCCCTTAAACCTACAAATTCTACTTTATAGATTCCTTGGCTTCATACCTCCGTATTCTAGTGCAAACTCCAGTACCAACACCATGTTTTGATGCTCAACCATCTATTCGACACATTTCATTCTCAAGATCCCTTTTTCATATACAAGCATCTTCATCCAAATATTTAAAGATGCCAACTACTGTCCTCTAGGTCCTTGGAAAAATTCTCTTTCTGTCTCACTATATGATTTTATGGCATCGAATGCAATATCTATGATGTAACCTTCCAAAATACTATCAACGCAAAAATCGACAGCTCTAGATATAGGGTTGCTAACACTTTTGAGCCGATGAATCAACTGAGGGTTCCACTCTATCAATCCTCCCCCTTGAGAGTTTCCCGAATGGGTTTCTATCCTTAATAACCACTCATGTAGAAAAATATGAAATTCACAAAAGAAAATCTCATGCATTCTTATATATAGGTATCGCTCCAACCACTTTACTAGGCTCATCCAAGATCATTTAATTTATTTCCGTGCAAACTCTGGTGCTCTAAGAATCCACCCAATCTTGAATTCGTAGCTTAGTCTAGTGCCACAACATATCCCCATAGTCAGGGGCCTAAACATCAAATTGACATTCTTGAGAATAGCATGGAGTGTACCATATTCAAAATAATTCTGTCCATTCTTTCTACTGCACCATTCTACTGACACTTGTATGGAATTGTAGTTTTATGCATAATCCCATGTTGACAAGGATAGTTTTCAAAATCATTAAAGTGTATTAATTTCCACTATCAGTACAAAGCGTTCCAATGAGATATTGTGGTCCGTTTTCAAGCCATAAATCAATTTTTTTTAATGTTTCAAATTATTCATCTACTCTTCTTAATTAAAAAATATACCCAAGACATTTTGCTGCAGTCATAAAAAATTTCATGAGATATTTATTACCACTAGTAGAAGGAAAATGGACTAGGCCACACATGTCATAATCCATCAACTCTAAATTTATACATGCTCTAAATTTTGGCTCATGAAATGGTTGTTTACTATGTCTACCAATAATACATGCATCACATTGGTAAAACTTCTTTGGAATGGTGGGAAAACCATAAAATCAAATATTTTTCAACAAATGGAGATGGCTATACTTTATGTGTCTATATCTAACCTGCCATAAAAGACTGGATGAAAATGTACCTTCTTCATGTTGAGAGAGATATGAGGAATTATGAGTTCTTGCAAATGATCCTTTCAACTTCAACAACTTGGCATTTTCATATCCAATCATAATGACTTGGTTGTCTTAGGAATTCCTTATCCCTATTATTCCATCACACATGTGGATGGAATGTCGTTGTTATCAAATGTTTTCCAAGGACAACAAGCTTCTATGCAATCATTGAACCTAGAGGTTATTATGTAGAAAAAAGTTAGGGAATGAAGACATGTTGATCCTCATGGAACCAGTTCCCTTTGGTTTCAGGTTGAACTTAATTGAAAAATATTATCTATTCAATCTATATTGTCATTCAGTTATTTAAAACAGCCATTCATAAATATCAGGTGGGATGTTGAACCGATATCAAGCAACTAAGTATCTTTCCATGATGAAAATTAAGTGATCTCGTTTATTCCAATAGTATAGTGTGCAACAATAAAATGAACAAATTAAAGAGATTTACTAGTCTCTCAGGATTAACCTTCATCTTCTTTCTTCAGATTATGCCTTTATTTAATGGTATACCAAAGGGCCCAATACTTCTCTACATCATGTCCATTATTCCCACAATGTTTACAATGTAAATACGGTCTCTTAATTGCATTGTCCCCGCCCTTACCTCTGAAATTATTTCTTCCATGTCCACTTTTGTTTTTCTCTCCCTTGGAAATTTCTTTCAATTGGTTGTTCTTTTTGCGCAAAGTACAAGGTATCTTTAGTGGGATAGACTATCTTCTTTCCAAAATATGTCTCTATGTCTTCAATCTTATGCACTAAATACTTAAAAGTGAGGTCCTTTAGTTTAGCTCTAGATTGAAATGATTCAAGTTAGTGTGAATGTGTGGGATTGAGTAACTTGATGAAGGTAGCGAGTGGAAGCTCTAGATGCACACCAATGGTTTTGATATTATGCATGATTTCTATAATCTCAGAGGCAACAATCATAATGTTATTGTGTTTCACATCTAGTACCAACAACTTTAAGATCAACTAAATCAAATCCAGTTCAAAATGTGATTCATATAGATCTTTCAATTGTTTTAATACATCAAAATAAGATGTTGCAGGAACTATGTGTCAACTCAACTCTTCACTTATTGTTGTAGTAATTAATGTGAATTCTTTCTTGTGTCTACTCTTCCACACAACAATATCTTCCTCTATTTTTGGTGGATTTGGGTCTGAGGTAATGGAGATAGCCCACATCTCATTGTAGATAAATGTGGACTTGATCTTCCTTAGCCACTCTAAATAGGTGTCATTTCCAGTGAGTACCACTGCAACTATCGAATCCAGTGAATGCATTTTCTACAATTCAGCAATAAATGAAAGAGAAATATGTATAGGTCTATAGTATCTCCCAACGTTCTACAATATATTGATACAAAAACTTCTAAAAACAATGAGAACTTTTAAATATATCCCCAACAAAATTTAGTGTGCCTCTAAAACCATTTTTACAAGAGAACTATATGTATGAAGAATAAATATAAATATGATACCAATATACCAAGAACCCATTCTATGTGTCGAAGCCAACGATTGTCTCACAAGCCAATTCACAACTTAGCTCTAGTTCACAACATAACTCCAATTCACAATAAATATCCAATTCACAAGAATTCAGAATATAGATACAATTATATTGGATTCCATAGCACATATCTCCTTAGCAATTTGATTTTGGTGCAGATGGTACAATAACACAACATAAATTCTAGCAAAACCATAGAAAAAGGAGGGTGCGGGTGAACACACGCACATGTCACAATGAAGTATCTCATGATTTAATGGAAGAGCACTCTGCAATGGTGTCACATAAGTTACAATTGTCCCATGTGAGATTTAGGGTTTCGATCAATTCCCATAATAATAGTGTTTTCTAATTCAATGCATTCAACATTCATTGCTCCAATGTGAAATTCAAATAACGCTCAATAGAAGAGAGAACACACCGAAATATCTACAACGAGAAGCATGGAGATGGGAAAAGAGACCCTCGTCACATAGAAATAAAGGGATCCACCAATGGATAAATATGAGGAGAGGGTCCATGAAACAATCAATTGAGAGTGGACATGAAGTGATTGTGGAGAGAGGTGTGCGAATTATTGTTTCAATAAGTTTGTGTGCAAGAGATTAGGGTTCGTGCATGTGGAGAGAAAACACATAATGAGTATGGACATAGCAAGAGTATGGAATGGACACTATCACATACCGAAAATATCAATAGAGAATTCACCGAGGGAAATAGGTAGAGGTGCTAGATTATGCGGAGAGAGAATGTCGTTAAGATTGTCACACAAGAAATAGGAGTTATAGAATTCGTTTTGTACAATGGTCAGAGGATGAATCCCTAGTTTCATTTCTTTATTATTGAACAAACTCATTTATTTATACAATGAGAACAACCCTTATATTTCATTTTCAAATAGGCCTCTTGGAGTTCTAGAATGCTTTCATCTTCTTCAAACCATATACTTTATGTACACGAAACCTTAATAATTTTGGATTATATTTCCAACAACAACATTACACCAACTTCAGTTAAGTCATGAGTTGTTTTGACTAGAGTATAAACCAATCTTAAGAAGCTTGTGTCCTCACATGTTTATCTTGTTCTTGTAAATTATGTAACTAATTACGAGAATTTTCTATATTGGGTAGTTTCTTGTAATGTACCAATTAAATCTGATTGTACATTAATTCATCCTTTTAAAACTTGAAACAAAGCAGTGGAAGTTAGGAGACGAAACTAGAATTTTAAACATGCAATTTTAAACATACAATTTTAAACATGCAACAACTCTGGAAGGGAGGTGACAAGGGTGTGATCCGTAGAAGAATTAAATAGGTTTGTAACTCTTATATGAAGTTTTACAATTCCATGCACCCAAATCAAAACTTAGGCACACGAAATCAAAACCCTCTTGTAATGATGGAAACAAGGGATACACTAGATCAAGTATCATTTGCACAACATAATGGGACCATTTATGTTTCAAAATTATCTTCTTCTGAATTCTACTCTAAGGTTACTTGGGGACACAAGCATATGCAAACTATTACCTTGGAATTGTATTAACTTGACACTTCCCAAGGGCGAGACATGTAAGACACTAAAAATTGACTTTTGGGCACGTGGGAGGATTTAGAACTCAAGAAAGGGTTTTGGAATAGGTATCCGGTATCTATTATAATAGGGTTTGCATTGGGAATGTATCAAAAACTGGAGAGGTCTATATGACCTTAACTCACATTAGAAAACTACTTAATCAAATTTCATGGAGAAGAAGTGAGTTAATCAACTCATTTATGAAAACTAGTCAAAATCAATGAAAATCTAGAGCATGTAATGAAAAACTCAATTGAATATTTAATGTTTTCATAAAAAGGTTTAGAAATAACATATAATAGTCCAAAGGACATGAATTACATCAAATAACGGAAAATGTGATGGCCATAAGAATCATCATACATCTCACTGTCAGTACATTAAGGAACTCACTTGAAATGAACAACAATCTATGGAATTGAAACCCACTGTGCCATCAATACTTCTTCATAGATTCGAATGACTTATAGTATTATTAGGACCTACAAATAACTCAAATGAAGTGTAATAAAATCAAATCTAATGGATATATACCACCCTCCACAAGCTCTAGTTGAAGAATCAACTAGTATAATAAGCAACAAGGACACATCTCCCAATTGAGACTAGGGGCACATCTCTCAAGTCTTTTAAAGGCTTAGAGCTCTCCAAAACCAAAACCCAAATGACCAAACGATGTGGTTAGGGAGAAATTCCTTATTTTGATAGACTAAGTGACTTCTTGTGCAAGCTATCTTGGCCTAATGCGCCATAGTGAGCTAAATTAGAAAGCCTTTCTTTATGATGCTTTTACTATGCTTTGTGAATTAGTTTTCTTTGCTTTGCTCATTTTTTCATGTCTTTTCTTTTTTTTCCTTCTTTTGTCTTACTTTTCATGGATTGTATTCATTTTGTCTACTTTCCTGGATTATATTGCTTTTTCCTACTTTTCTCCCTTTCTACCAAAATCCGGCCTTTCTTTCATGCTTTTCATTGATTTTTAGATTTTGCATCTTTTCTTCAAGTTTCCTTCTTTTACAATGGAATTTCTTTGGGCCACCTTATCTCCTTTCCAACTCACTATTACATTTAAATCAAATTTAAATATTTAAAATACTATTCTACCCCTTCTAAATTAATTTAATACAAAGTACATTTGGCCATAATTTATTCCCTAGCTAACTTAATTAATTCTTAAGGTAACTTAGCCTCAAAGTATTCCCTTAGTATTAATTTGATACTAGAACCCCATGGGATGAAGTTATTAGTGTATTTACCATGGCACTACCAAAAACAGGGACATGACATTTCTCAATGTGGTATATAGTCCTTGTATGAAGAGAATGGGATAGGGTGTGTTGCATTTAATTTTGGGATCAAATAATTTCAAGTGTTTTTGGATTTTTTCTCTATTTCTCTAAAATTCTCTAAAAATGCTACAACCACAAATATTTCATCCATTTAAAATAAAAAGAGTGGAGCATCTTCCTATCACCATATAAACGGAGTTTCTTCTTATGTTAAAGCCAAAAGTCTATTGATTTACAACTTTTTTGGATCCAAAATAAGCTTTCCATCCTCCATTAATAATTTTCTTTAATTTCATTTAAATTTAAATAAAATAAAACGGATTGTAATATATATATAATCACTTATTATTTTCATATATAAAATTACATAAAATTGCCATAAATGATATCTTTAGATCAATTTTTTTTTACTTCACATATAAATGTACCACAAAAACTATACTTTGCCGAGGATGCATTACAGAAGAAGGTTATACATTCATTACAAAGGATCCTCAAATAGGCATTGATTATGCAGTGAAATCTAATGTGGCGTTGCTCGACATCAAAATCGTCCATATTTATATGAACTCAGTTATCTGTTCCAACTCTATATTTTCCACTGTGGAACCAGTATTTCTCAAAATAGAAGTTAGGTATTCGAAAGCCACACTGTCACAGGGAACGGTGAGTCCCATGTGGTGATGGAATCCATATTCTTCCTCGGCTTTT
>LPNX010571403.1:14456-36956 GCA_001517045.1 Pseudotsuga menziesii
GCGTTCAACGAGCTCTCCCAATCGAAATTTGAGTAAAAACACGGGGAGATATGTCAAAAATACAAACAAAAGAAGTAGTTTTTTTTATGATACCTATCCCCAAATTTATATTAAAAAAGTGTTTAAGACCTATACGGTATTTCAAATTTAAAGCAATTTCATTGGCTAACACATGATGACATGGAATTTGAATAAAAGTTAAAAGGCCCATTTTGAGTTGAAATTTCCTCTAATGTTTCTACTTTTAGGAAAAACAAGGCTACCCACATCTCGGATCATATCCAAGAGTGGAGAAGGTGAAAGAGCCTTATAAAATCCACTATCCCTCTTGAGTTTCTTTTAGAGTGGTTCCTTAAATCTCTGTTGCCCTACATATCTAAGGACGTATCCACCTCAAGAGTGACGAATGAAGAAGAAGACATTCTCAGGGCCCAGCAACTGGATTTGATTTATTCACAATCTGGGATCTTGCATGAGATCATCCTTGAGGCACCGAGGCCTACTCACAATGCGGAGAAGCCTAAGCCTGGACCCCATGCCGATGGTGTGGTTGGGTCCGTTAACTCTCCCACCGTAGAATATTTGGCTAAGCAACTTCACCAGTTGTCTGTCAAGAAGTCTACGGTGGAGGAAGCAAAGGCTGTCCCCTCCCCCCAGAGTGCAAATGTTTTTGCACAAACCTCTCAGAAGGGTAATTGGCAGCCCGATGGGAAGAAAAAGAAAGGCAAGAAGGGAGAGGGAAATGAAAACAAGCAAAAGCCCACGAACAATGCTGATGGGGCCAAAAAAGAAAATAAGAAGGTCAAGTTCTCATGTAAGTTGTGCCATGAGGATCACCTTACTCACCTTTGTCTCCTTATGGATCAATTCCAGAAGCTGCTTAAAGCTCAACAATCGGCTATCCTGAAGGATCCTTTTCCCCAAGGACAGAACTTAGCTTCAGCTTCTAATACAGCAGGGGGCACTGAAACTACCCCTGACCCAAACTATATCAACATGGTTCGATCTTTGACTTTGTTGCAGACAAGGAACAAAAATTATGATAAAGAGACTCTTGAGAAAGGTAAAGCTGTAGGTGAAACTTCGAACCCTCTCACAATAGAGAAGCCTGCTGAAACTATACCGAAGATACCAAAATGTGTCTTCAAGAAGACCTTACATAAACCTAATGCTAGGGCTGCTTCAAACTACTCCATGGTCGAAGATTTAGCCCAGACCTCGTGTGCAATGTCAGCTTTAGAGGTGTTACAGAGTTGTCCTGCCCAGCGGGATGCTCTCTTAGCAGCTTTAGGCAGCATGGACTCTTCGAGTCTCACGGTGAAATTTCATCTGTCCGATGTTAAAATTTTCCTGCCTTACCATGTAGCCTTATCAATAGATGTCGTCCATGGTGGTAAGACCATTGGAATGGCAGTTGTTGACGAGGGTGCTTCTACATGTGTTATGTCCTTGGCCTGTTGGAAAGATCTTGGATCCCCAGAGCTGGTCCCATCAAACACTTTGCTTACTGCTTTTGATGGAAGATCCTTCCGTCCACATGGTATCCTGCCGGCTTTTGAAATTAAGTTGGCAGGCAAGGCAGTGTCTGTTGAAGTAGAAGTGATTGATGCTCCTTTGGACTACAATTTGCTTCTGGGAAAGAACTAGACTTATGTGATGTCCGCTATTGTGTCGGTCGTCTTTCGTATAGTGGTTTTTCCACATGGGGGCAAGTTGGTTACTGTTGACTAACTTGATTTTACCCGAAAAGGTTGTTTAGAATCTAATGAGTCTGCTGTGCCATTGGTTGATCAGCTCAAACCTGCTGCACAGATCTTGGGGGCTAGAATGTACACATCACTGATGGGCACATTTGATCTTCCAGCCCCAGTTAATTATATTGGTTCTACTAGTGTGGGGAAGTCCATAGCTATGGTTGTCGATAGAACTGATCCTTGGGTTCTCCCAACACCCCATGAACCGGATGTTCCCTTATCGGTAGTGGAGGTCACTTATCAAGCTATTACTCAAGCCACTGTTGATCCCATTCCAGATCCTCTAACAGTCTCGGATGATCTGGAAGAAGTCTATTTTCCCGTATGGGCAGAAAACTCTTCACATTCTATAGATTGTTTAGACATGGTTTTACCTTCTGATGAAGCTATTCTGGAAGCCATGAGTGGATGTGATAATATTTGTGAGGATCTTCATCATCGATCCTATTTTATTCCAGAACTAAGCAGAATAGAAAACCAAGAGTTTCGTTTGAGACTGTCAGAAGATGTTGATATACCTATCAACCCTTTGCCTAGGGAAGGAATGTTTGCCGAGGGGAATATGGAAAATATTTCCACTACTATACCTATTAACATCTCTGTAAACCCTGATGTCGTGGAAAACATATACATAGGTGCAACTTGCTCTCTTGAATAGATTGCCATCTATACTACCTTGTTCAAGGAATTCTGCGATATCTTTGCCTGGTCATATGAGGAGATGCCATGCATAGATCCATCAATTGTTGAACATGAAATCCGAACATATCCTGATGCCAAGCCAGTTTGACAAAAGTTAAGACTCGTTAACCTGTGCAAAGCGATGGCTGTGAAGGCAGAAGTTGAAAATCTATTGAAGGCTGGTTTTATCTATCCCATAGCTTTGACTGAATGGGTATCCAACCCTGTTCCTGTTGATAAAAAGAAAGGGACTATTCGCGTCTATACAGACTTTAGAGACATCAATAAAGCCTGTCCTAAGGACAACTATCCCACACCATTTATAGGCCAGATCATAGATGCTTGTGCGGGAAGTGAGGTGTTTTCGTTTATGGATGGTTTCTCTGGATACAATCAAATTCAAATAAAACCAGAAGACCAACATAAAACTGCTTTCATTTGTCCTTGGGGTACCTTCGCGTATAAGAAAATGCCCTTTGTATTGAAAAATGCTGGGGTGACCTTTCAACGGTCTATGAACTTTGCTTTCCATGACATTAAAGCCATTGTCGAACCATACCTTGATGATTTGCCTGCGCATTCTCATAAGAGGATCCAACATCTAGATCATTTACGGTTGATATTTGAGAGATGCAGATATTATAAAATTTTCTTGAATCCCCACAAGTGTGTATTCTGTGTCGAGTCAGGAAGATTGCTTGGGTTCATTGTCTCTAATAGAGGCATCCAGGTGGATCCTTTGAAAGTTGAGGCCATTATAAATCTTCCTCCTCCTCGTTCTCTCAAGCAACTTCAGAGCCTGCAAGGAAAGTCTAATTTCCTTCGACGTTTTATTGTTAATTATGCCAATATTATGAAAGGTTTCATGCTCCTACTTAAACATGACACCCCATTTCTATGGGATGAAACCGCACAACTCACATTTGAGGCATTGAAAAAAGCTTTGCTTTCGACACCCTTATTACGTCCACCAGATTATTCCAGGGATTTTATATTATATCTGGCCGCGTCGGAGTCGACCATTGGGGTAGTACTAGTCCAGGAGGACGATAAGCTTGTGGAGCATGTCATTTATTATCTTAGCCATGCTTTGGCCGGACCTGAACTTCGATACTCCCACGTTGAGAAATTAGCCTTAGCAGTTGTTTATGCTGTGCAGAGGTTACATCACTACATTTTACTGAGGACCACCATAGTAGTGGCGGATGTGAATCCGTTCCAATATGTTTTATCCTGACGGATTGTTGGGGGAAAATTTAATAAATGGATAGTCATTCTCTAAGAGTTTGACTTGGATTTCCAGTCCGCTAAGTCTAAGAAGTCCTTAGTTTTTGCTGAACTTATAGCAGAATTTCCTATTGAAGAAAATGTAGCTGTTGAAGATGACTCATTCCCAGATGAACACATCTTCCTGATATCCACCTCTGATCCTTGGTATGGGGATATTCTTATATATCTCTAGACTTTGAAGTATCCTATAGCTTCCTTGAGGGAGGAACGACATAAATTACGCCTTCATGCCAAGAACTACCTCATTATAGGAGATACATTATATCGATGAGGGGTAGATTCTGTTTTGTGTCGTTGCCTTACCCATGAGGAAGTGGATATTGTACTACATGATTCCCATAGTGGAGCATGTGGGGGTCATTTATCTGGGTTAGCAACGGCCCAGAAGATATTGCGTGCCGGTTATTTCTGGCCCACAATCTTTAAAGATTGTGTGGAAGCAGTGAAGCGCTGTCATCCGTGTCAGCTTTACACCAGGAAGATGCGGTCACATCCTACTCCGTTATTTCCCATTTTCTCGGTAGGTCCCTTTATGAAATGGGGGATTGATTACGTGACATGCAACCTAGCCTCAGCTGGGGGGCATAAATACATCATTGTCACTATTGACTATTTTACGAAATGGGCAGAGGCAATGCCTACTTTCAAAGCTGATGGGGAAACAACAACTTTCTTTGTATTCAATCAGATTATTGCATGGTTTGGTATACCCAAAGTGGTTGTCACTGACCATGGCAGTAATTATCAAAATAATATGATGACGGAACGAACTACCATGCTCGGATTTAGACAAGAACATTCTTCTCCATACTATCTGCAAGTAAACGGTCAGGTTGAGGTTGTCAACAAGACTTTAAAAACTATCCTTAAATGTACAATGATGCAGCTCGCTCTAATTGGCACATCATGTTATATCCTACTCTTTGGGCCTACCGAACTATCGTAAAGAATGCTACGTGTTTTTCCCTTTTCCAACTCGTTCATGGAGTGGAAGCAGTTACTCCGATTGAGTGTGAAATCCTGTCTCTAAAGATAGCCATTCATGTGTTACCTGATACGACTGAGCTTGAGGAACGTCTGGTACATTTAGAACACCTTGATGAATAGAGTATAGATGCGCTAACTGCTAATCAGGCTCATATAAATAGGGTCAAAACTCAATATGATAAATCGGTCGAACCTAGGGTTTTCTCTGAAGGGGAACTTGTCTTGCTTTGGGACCAAGACAAAGAACCCTTGGGGGTAGGAAAATTCAAGGCAATGTGGTTAGGACCTTATGTCGTATCAAAGGTATGAAGTAAAGGCACATATGATTTAGTTGATTTTGATGGGAATAAGCTGCTTGAGCCTAGAAATGGGCTCTACCTGAAGAAGTACTATGCTTAGGCTTAGCACTTTTTCTTGTATTTTTACTGTATGTATTTTTTATGTACATTAGGTTGTTGGTTTTGTTTTTTATACTATCTGCTGGTTTTTGCAGATGTCTTCTAAAAGGTACTTAGGATTCGTTGATGGCACTAGCCATCACACTTGTAACCTAGCTTCGGCAGCATGGGTTATCTATTCTCCCTCAGGGCAGCTTGTTGCCGCAGGAGGCGCTTGTCTAGGTCCTGATTCTAATAATGTTGCTAAGTATAGGGCTGTAATTGAGCTCCTATGGGATGCTTTGTCACATGGCATCACCGAGCTTGAGGTCTGTTTGGACTCTCAGTTGGTGGTTTCCCAGCTCAATCGAGCTTATCAGGTACGAAATCCTATTTTATTACGTCATTTCATGCAAATTCATTTATTGGAAAGAGATTTTGAAGTTATTACATTCAATCATATTCCACGAAATCAAAATTCATTGACTGATGCATATGCTAATTACATTTTAGATTGGCATCTCACACATACTTTATAAAGACATACAACAAACATATGAAAAAAACTTGTAAATAAACTGACAACCAACACCAATATATATATATATATATATATATGTAAAATATCTGTCTGTAGATAGGTCAAGTTTGATCCTCAGATCCCATCATATACAAAATGTACAAAAATGTGGATCATAGTCCATCAAAATGCCCTAGGTCTATGCTGGACCGCCCTGGTCACTAGGACCACCTTAGTCCCCATGATATCTATGCACTCTGGCTTCCTCAGCCTCCTCGGCTTCGGCAGCCTCCACCACCTCTATATATATGAGCACTACTCTAACCACTCGTCTGAAAAGATGTAGCCAAACCGGTGGAACCCCAACTACAAACTCCTGCATGGCAGTCAGGATATGCTATATCCATAAGGCTAGTACTCGTTGGGTCAGCCTGGCCAGCTTCCCCTCTAGTACCTTGATCAATCCTGGATCCTCTCCTACAATAGGACGAACGAACATGCGAGGGTGCCCTTCAGGGTGGACCGGTCCAATATCTGCATTTTGATACATGAATAGGATTAAGACTTGTACATATGTATATATCTATCATTTGAAAAATCCATAAAAATATGAAAATGATAAAAATTTAAAAATTACTTACCTAGCTCTCCCCATGCTCCTCCTGGAGGGAGGATAAGGTCGGGGTCACCTCGAAAGTCCATCCTGGAATATGGAAACTGCTCCAATGTCGGTAGCTATCATTCCCACTAGGTATAAAAATCATCATCATAGACACTGTGTACCGAGTCTCCTCCTCCTTGACGGAGGAAGATGTCTCCCCACCTGCTCAGCCTCGGCTGATGTGGAGATCTGATCGGTAGAGGTATAGCAGGGCTCAGTGCTGGTACTCTCTCTCGAAGAAGGCCACTAATATGCTTGCATAGCCAAAAAAAAATCATCTTCCTCTCTTACAATCGGATAGTTGCCTCTTCATGATAGGGACAACTCCCGAGCACCAATCATAGAGAGCACCGCGAGAACAGTCAACTGCCAGCCTCATTTGGTTCCTTGTGGCCAAATGTAAAGAGTAGGATCCTGATATCCTCACAATGGTGCTAGCAAGTACCTGAAGAGTAAAATATCAGATGTGTACAACTGGAATGCAGGTTCCTCTCTTTTCAGTACCCAGTGTGCAGAATACATCTATATAATTTTGGACACTTAAGGGGTCCCCGCCCCTACCAGTTCCCTCTAAGTTCATTGATGCTCCTCGTCGTGATAGACTGGTTATGAAATATATGTCTTCAGTGGTAATCTCCAAGGTTTCACCTTGTAAGTTGAACATCCCCAACTCATGATCCCAATAATTGACCATGAAATCAAGTATGCGGACATTGGCCCACATGGGCGATGTACAAAATAATTTTAGCAGCCTGCTTGTGCGTAATGCATGTATAGTGGGCACACTTTGGAGTGCCGCTTGGTCCATTATTTCGTGCTCCATTTCCCTCCATTCCAGAACCATCTTTTACCTAGCAAATACAAGTATTTTGATTCAGTTATTCCATACCATAATTCAAATTTTTTTGTCTATCTTAAGCCTTTTATCCTTTGTGCAGCATACATGATTGTCTAATTAGATAAGTCACATACTATACATGACTGTCTAGTTAGGAAACTCACGTATAGAACATGTATATGCGAGTCTGCGCACTAGCAACCTGCGTATGCGCCGTGCTACAGTTTAGGATGCTTTTAAATATGGAATTCAGACTCAAATTTAATAATTGCTTGGATCAAAATGAAGAGCTTAGGGTGTAGGTTTACCTGCAACTGGCGGATTTCGATTTCGTCAGTCCAATTGCCCACAATGATCGAACAACGGTACAAGGTAAAAATTGCTTTTTATGGCTCAAAATTTCAAATGGTGAGTTTTGTTTGATTTTTCAACTATTTATAGAAATTATATTTCTTTAAGTGGGTCTTTTTATATAGTTTGAAATGTCATTTAACTAATACCATACTTCTTTATGCTTTGGAATAGGTTTTTCACTTTTACAAAGTGTTGTTGCTCCAATAGGGTGGTTTTGTCATTTCCAATATATTTTGGCATCTTTATTCATTCCACATTAACCTTAGCATTCAACATTTTTCCATGGACTATGGTATTCTAAGCCACTAGTTCCCTGTTTTTACCATTTTTCTTCCATGGATAGGACCCTTTTTCATGAGTATCCTTCTTATATGCTTATGTCATCTTTTATTATTCATGCCACAACTGTTTCAGGTTTAGGGGTATCCTATTAGCTATTTTTCACTCCAAATAGAGCTTCTTTTGAATCTCTTTTTACAAGCTATCCCTTTATAGGAATCCCCACCCTTATGGAGTTTCTTTAGGCCCAGGTCTGACTCCTTCAAAATAGACTTGACTGCCGAGTTAACTCGTCTGTTCAAGCTCGTTAAGAATATGTGAGTGGGCATCCGCATTGGTGGTAGGTTATCTCTTTCTCGGACCATGCGGAATAATATGAGAAAGGATCACTCTCTTTTCTTTTGAATTGAGAAGAGTATTCTCAGGTATAGGTTTATCACTTTTTCGGACCTGAGGGACTAAATTTATAGAAAAGGAACACCCTGTTTGAGCTTAGTTTTCTCTTTTTCGTGCTCTGGACCTAAACATGAAAAAGATTTCGAGTGTACTTTGTGTCTTTGTCATGCTCGTTAAACATTTAAGAACAAAGCAATGAGTTTATTGTTGTAAGCCCCATTTCTCGTAACCAAATGGATCTTTCCGAGTGATCTTGCTTTCCTTCACACTCATAAAACTCAAGCTGTTTTATGCTGTTTTGGAAGGAGCATTGGGTAGGTGGTAATTTAACCTTTTTCGGAACTCCCAGACTAAGTACGAAAAAGGTTCACCTTTTCTTCTTCGGAAGTCAAGAGAGTTCTTCTGTGGTATGTTTTATACTTTTTCGGCCTCAGGAGACTAAATTGGACGAAAAAGGACCCCCCTGGAGTCTTCTTTGGAGTTTTCAGACTCTCTAAATGTGAAAACACCAGCAGAGAATGTACTAGTTCGGGCTCATTAAATCCATGAATCAATGACACTATCAAGCATTATTTTCCCATCTCTTCAAGCTTGTTAAAAAATGAAGAGTGATCCGAGTTTACTTTCCTGGACTCGTTAAAATTTAACATGGAAGGTAAGGAAGAAGTTTTCTCTTGTTTTCAGTAATGGCAGCATGTCACCCTTGAACATAGCACTCTTTGTTTTTTGATATCCATGTTTCAGTGATTATTTTTCCATTCAGCTATTACCTTGAGTTTCTTACTCCTTCTCTTGTCCGTTATACCTGGGGAATCTGATCATGTATCCTACATGACAGATAGGTCTAGTTGTTCTATCTATAAGTTAACTGTTGCCTTGGGTCATCTCTGTGTTATGCTCATTGTTCAAGGACTATAGCCAATGTCTGATCTATAGCCTGATCCCATCATTGTTATATCTATTAGCTATTGTGTCTCCCTTCTTTTTCCCAGCTCCTAGTCACTCTTGTGATCCGTTGGAGGATCTATTGCCTTCCTTATCATAGCATGGTTCCATTTCAGTACTTCCTGATGTCGAAGACCTAGAGTTTTGACGTTTGTACCTCAGGATTCACTTTCATCATTGGTGGATTCCTTTGCTTTAGTTGTCAATTATCCCTTATTGATTGAAAAACTATTGAATCCTTTCCATGTTCGACTTCATCTTACCCTTATTCACATGGCTTGGATTGTACTGGTTCTTTGGGATCCTTTATGAAGACCTTAGTTCCTCACCTATGGACTAAGTTGTGCAAGATTATGTTCTATCCATATACACAGCTTCCAGATCTTTGAAGACTCATCATTATTGTATATTATGGCTTCAATCCAGCTTTGTAATATACGTGGTTTTTATACCCGTCTCATATGATGTACTCAAATATTGTAAAGGAGCTAGTGTTCCAGTAAATTGAACTTAGCATCCTCAGATGTAAATTTGTATATGACATTACTATGTATTTGTTTCAGGTACTCTCTCTGCTCCATTGGATTTCTGAGTTCTCCAAAGATAAAGATTATAATGTATTTCGGCCATCGTTTCCCTCTGACCTCACACATTAGGGGGCATCTGTTATCCACCTGAATGGCACCTCTTCGTCCGAGTGCTGACATCCCTCATGTTGGCACACAAAAGGACATATATGGATTGAGGGTTGCCCAAAACACTATATATGGGATTATTATGAACTACATTCATCATCCATCTAGTTGGTTATTTTTACCCTTTAGCTATGTCAAATCATATACACGACTCTCTATATATGCAACTCGCGTGTTGTATGCGAGTATCGATTGTTGCATGTTGCGTATAGATGTATACGCGGGTTACCCTCATAGAAACTTGCAGGTCATACGCAAGTTTCCAGTATTGATACCCGTGTATATCTACCTTTGACATTAAAAATAAAACACATGATTACTTGAGATTAGTTAAGCCCTTTAACCTTAATCTCCTTAACTGTCTCAACCTCCTCAACCTTCGAAACTGCCTTATTTCACCAAGTATAAATACAGGCCTTGGGGAGGGTGTTAAAGATATACACTTGGAGAGCAAAGTTATGCTGGTGTAGTTTATACAGAAGTATTTGGAGCAGTGGAACTCAGAATCCTTTGGTTGCAGAGGAGTCCTTGTCTCAGGCGTTGGGTTGTAATCTGAACTCTTTCCATTATTGTTAATAAAGAGAATCCTTCTTCCATATGTGTCTTGAATGTATTTCATGTATTGTGGTTTGATAAATGTTTATGTTTTATCATTCTATATATGATTTCTCTAACCCATTTATATACATGTATCATCTTGTATTTGGAAGATTGACTCTTGACAGGTGAAGGAGAAGCGTCCCTAAAGGATTTGGAGGAGAAGCAGAACGCAAGAGGACAAGCTAGGATCAATCGTCGTGTATCAGGTGAGTCTTTTCTATCCTTCTATTTCCTTTACTGCACTCTAGAGTCGATTGCCTGCAAGTTTCTTGAGTATGTTGGTAACCCCAGACCTTCGGTTATAAGGTGTTTATTCCTGTACAACAATGGGATGTTGTGGAAAATGGGTTTGAAGAACCCACCAATCATGCCACCTATGAGGCCATGTCTCAAGATCAAAAGGATCAACTCATAGCAAGCCATAAAGATGATGAAACAACATTGTCTCTCATTCAGTAAGCCATAGACAAGAAGCTATTTTCAAATATTGCAATAGCAACTAGCTCCAAATAAGCTTGGGGCATTTTAGAATCCATATACAGTGTAATAGGGAGAAACACCAATCAAAATCAAACTGAGTCATATAGTGTTGCATTTGTTAAAGTAGCACCTATCGGTAGTGGTAGAAGATACAATAAATGAAATGTGAACTACAATAGTCATGAAAAATACTGGGAAGATTTAAGAACATGATTAAGTTGAAGAAGGCTCTAGGTGAAAACAAAAGCATGGTGAATCCCACTATGTTGATACACATGTGGATGATGAAGTTGTTGATGAAGAAATTGAATTTGCAGCAACTGAATTCCACTGTGTAGATGCATAGGTGGATGAGAAATACAAAGATGATAATGGTATTGAAGATGCTGATGCAGTTGAGGTAAAAGCAACCATAGAAGTTGCATGTCAAGCAATTGAAACAACAAATGTAGAATTTGAATTTAAATATAAAGAAGACAAGGAAGTATATGCATTTGATAAGCATGATTACCGTGAATATAGAGATGAATCTATTGAGAAATAAATCCAAAATTTTTATGAAGGGATTCCAGCATGCGAATCAAAGATTGTAAGAGAATTAAAGAGTGTTCCTGAGAAAAAAAATGTATTTGCAAATGGTTTATTTGAATTTGCACGTATAGACAATGAAAAATGCAACCAAGCTTAAGAAATGTTGAAGGTGAGTGCAGTACTAAAGCACATATATGAAAAAATTGTAGCAGTGATGAATATTGTAGAAGAGGTTAGATATGATGAAGAGAATTTCATCATTGAAGTAGGTCTCCATATTGCCTTAGTATATTGTAGCTAGTATCGCATGCCGAGAATTTGTGTGGCTTCGGAAGCTACTTGTTGGGTTGTTTGGTGAGAATCTTGAGACTACTGTCATTCGCTATGACAATCAGAGCTGCATTATCCTCTTAGAAAACCCTTTATTTCATGACAATTAGAAACACATTGGGATAAAATACCACTACATTAGAGACATGGTCCATAGAGGTGTTGTAATAATTCAGTACGTTGTTACTAATGAGCATATAGTAGATATGATGACTAAGCTTCTGTCCTTAGCGAAGTATAGGAACTTCCAAGACAAGCTTGGTATGGAAAATAATGCCTCCCTCACTAAGAGGGAGTGTTAAAGTTGCAACATCATGGTCATTCTCCAAGCCAATATTGTGCACCAGGATTGGGCCTCGTGTGTTGAGGTAATTCCTTAGGGAGCATGAGTTGGACTTAGTAAACTTGGAGTAGATTCTTGAGTTGGACTGAAGAATGACTAAGCCTTATGTGTAAAGGTTAAGCCTCATGTTTTGAGGTAAGTTCTTTGTATGTCAAAGTGATGATGTTGCACAGTCTTACTTATCAAGGGTAAAGTCTTGTGTGTCAAGACAAATCCTCATGTGTTGAGGTTGTAACCCACCTAGAACTGAAAAATAAATATTTTTATTTATTTTGAGAAAACATTATGCTAAAAGCTATTATAATTTTTTATGACCAAGTTGGTCAAGGATGAGTGTAATTGAATATTGATTTATTTTAAATAATTAAATGGAGAGACAAATATCCAAAGGAGACTGTTTAAAGAGCGTTCATTGACCCACTAGGAGAAATGAGCAGTTGTAGAAGGATAAATGACAAGTGGCAGCACTAGCATTTCACTTTCTAGCTATTGCAGGCAGAAAAATCCTTAAAATTGTGGTCATGTTCCCTGAGAGGGTGAACTGAGCAGGTGGCTCATTTAATTTCAAAACTGACCCAGAGAACTAGGCAATCTTATAAATACCATTGAACTAAGCAGGAGGCTCATTACATTCTATTCCAAGTGAATGAACCTTGTGCCTGTTGCAAAATGAAAATTCAAGAACATAAGGAATTCGATGGGGGGATAACTAAAGTGAAAGTGCTAAGAATTAAGTCTTCTATCGAGTGCTAAGTTGCAGATATTTTCTTTGTGGGATATTACACAGCATCTTTGTCCCAGTGGTTCAGTGAACATGCTCGGGGGTCCTAAAGAAAGTGATCTTGGATGCTTTCAGGAGACGGTTGGGAGGAATGGTCTCCTTTGGGTGTTTTCCCACCTTTTGCAATTATTCAGGTTGTAAGATGGTTGTTTATTATCTATGATTTTATTTTAATTCTATATCTGAAAGTTCATGAATCTTGATGAATTATATAACTATTTATTTCTTTTAATTTAGAACTAATTAAAAGAAGCATCGTTCTGTAAATTGTTTTATGAAGAATGCTATAGTCTCTACAAAGTTTAATGGTAATTGTACCATAATGTATATGCTCTGTGAAAGAAAATCTGTAGCTATTTTCCTTAGAGTTTATAATTAGTTTTTGAGTTTATTATATTATTTTTCCTTAAAGATTCAATCATTTACAGTCATAGATTAGGATAATCTATCTTAAGTAAACAATGTTTTCCTTTTCATTTAGTTCTTATTTATTATATATTTGGACTCTTAATTAAAATCTAAGCTTCTAACCCGAGTTTTAAACCTTCATTACAGTATCATTTATATTTTAATATAAATATGTTCATATAACTAGTATGGTATATATTTTTCCTCTCTAGATTTTTGTCCTCTAAAAAGTAAGCTTAAGTTTAGAGTTACAAAAAGTCTCTATTACATCTGAAAAACTAAAGATTTATACAAAAGTCAAAACTAGGGTTTAAGGACTCAAATCAAAACCTATATAATATCACAAGAGATTTATTATCCTATATATATACACATATTAGTGTTACATAGTAATTAAAATATCATCTTCGAGGTTATAAATCGTAAAGTATAAATATCTAACAATTATACTAGTAAAACTATTTACATATAAACCTTTAAACTATAAGTTAAAGAACAAACAAGTCAAGGTTTCAAAACTTGTAACCCTCGACAGATGAAGGTAGGTTTAGTACAGCTAGGGCTTAAAATATTAAGTCTGAACTAAAAATAAAACCTAGGAATTCAGTAACAGAGCCTTATGGCTCAAAACATGTTAATTATATCAATAACAAATAAAACTTAAAGAATGGAAAAACTCATCGTCGTACATTACTCAATGGCTTCACGACCCTAAAATCTTCATTGACCAACAGAGTAATAATTCAAAGAAGAAACCTTAAACATGATTTTCCAGAATGCTATTGACAGGACGTTACAGGCTATAAGTCATTTTGGTTTCTCTACTACAATATTAGTAAAATCATTGAGGATAAAAATGAACAATGCACACAGTTCTATTCCACAATCACACCTAATGGCTTCATCACTTAACCCAAAAAGTGAAATGATAATTCATATATGAACATAGTGACCTATCCACTTAAACAATTATCGATTTGGAAGTGGCCTCACGGGCCCAATATCATCATTTTATAAAAATAATCGAAACAGAGAAATGGCCTCACGACCCTAACAATACCCTAAAACAACTAGTACATTAACTAAGTGCTGGAAAATACAAACAACCTTCCTCCCTAAAAAGTTTTACTAGCAAATCGACACTACAAATTCAAAAATAGAGACAACCTTGAGGGATCAAATCGACTATGTAAATACAACAATAAACCCTTATGAGAGTCTCTTATGAAAATAAACATTTACAAGCTTCAGAGCGACAGTTCAACAACTGTTCAAACACTCCTTAAAATAAGGACTCTGTCGTTTAAATCCATAGAAAACTAAGTAATTACATTACATTCCTTCAACTTCACAGTCATGGAAGACCTTTTTACAAACCATTATTAAATTCCACAAGGCAGAACCAAGAAGGTTACCATTTTTTCTTTTAACGACAAGGAAATGCGGGAAATAGTCCATGTCACGAGAACGATGGTCAATCCATAGATTCACAAGCCACAGAGCTACAAGAAACAAGGTGACAGGTCTTACCAGGACTGAAACTCCATCAACATGACGTCCAATCAAAAACCAAGTGCAGCAACCCGTTTTTGAAAACCTCCTGCACATGAAACCCATAGAGGTCAAACATTAAATCTTAAACTGTTTTCATGACAATGGAAAATGATAATATAATCTAGAGAAAGAACTTACCCTGTATTTGTTTATAATGCCGCTATGGTAGCAAGAGTCTGGTAACTAGCGTCACCACTTAGTGGAACAAGAACCATCCAAACAAACTTCATTCTCACAGACAATGTTAAATGGTGTTGAGGACTGAGAACCTTGACTCCTCCACCATCAAGATACACCGTGAAGGTATACAACAATGTAGGAAGAGACCGATCGAGTCACACAAAGAATAATATAATACATTGCAGAGATAGAGCTACAATGAAAAGGAAATAACATTTTACGAGGTGCATTAAACCCCTAGGGTTTATGAGTTGACATGCACAGTGATCAACAACTGGAGTACATGAACCATCACGTGAGTGTTTAATGCCACATGGTGTATGATTTTCCACCCAAATTGTAAAGTTCCAAACCATCCCATTTCATTGTTTGATTCCATCACATATTATGTTTATGCTTGTATTTTCATATGAATAAAGTAAGATTTGTTTCCTTTTTTCCAAACACTTACGCCCTTGCTTAGGAGTGGTCATGTATACTTAGCTTAGGTTTTTTGTCTAAGCTAGGTTGTTGTAATACTTCTTAGTCAACACCTGCAAAAAATATACACAAGGTTTGCGTTAGCCATAAATGCTAAGTAAGATATGTAACCTACCTCCCTAGCATCTAAGTAGGGTAAATTGGTATTCAAGAAGAACATAACCAGCAAGCACAACAACTCTAACTGACAGAAAATAAAAGTGACATAAAATTTCTAAATTGATGTCAAATAAAGTACTGTCATCATAACAATAAGTCACATCACAATGTTGTCGTAAAGAGTCCTTATGTTCAATGGATAAAAGAATAAACACATTTTAAAGATTGTATGATTTTATTTTATCCTTTATATTTGCAGTTAGACCTAAGTCACATTTTAATGTTTGTCGTAACTGTTTCCTTTATGTTAAGCGCAAATTTGAACAGTATGTGGATTTATTTTATCCTATATAATTACAGATAGACATATACTTAAAAAAAAAATTCATGAAATTTGGAGAAGTTACATGTGGTATCAGAGCAAGTTTCCAAACACTAGGCTTGATTGGCTCACTCGCATGCAGAACATGAAACCAAATATACTAATCATGTTTTAAAACTATTTTTGTATAGAAATATAAAATTGTATTTTGCAAGAAAAGGAAGGAATTGAAGCATCTGCTGAACATGGATCCCATCACAATAATCCAGATAACATTTATCTGGAATTAAATAATCAACCCTAAGAACTACTTCAAACAATATAAGATTTAATAGCTGAGTTATAAACTGTAAAATAAGATAATGAAAGAATTTTAAGAGCTCAGTAGGAACTAAATCAGATATTACTAGAAAAAATACACAATGAAGGAAAAGATAAAAGAAAAGAGTATGAAACTGATTATGGAATGAATAGTATCATACAAACACAAGGGTAAGAAATTAAAATTTTCTGATAGTGAAAGTAAATCTTCTTCAAGAGTTAAAGTAAGGTCGCACAAAGAAACATATAAATACACTAGTGAAAGTAGTGAAAGCAACAGAGGTCCTAGAAAGAGGAAGTATAAACCATATGAAGAGATTTCAAGAGAATTTAAAAAGATAAAACCTCCTATGTTTAATGGAGAAGTAGAAAAAGACGAAGAAGCCGATGCTTGGCTATCGGGTATGAAAAATTACTTTAATATTTATAACTAATCCGATAGACTGAAATCCCAGATGTCTATCTACAACCTAACCGGAAAGGATGGCTTCTGGTGGCAAGACATAAAAAGAGTAAGAAACCTTAAATAAAAATATCTAACCTGGAGAGTCTTTAAAAAATGATTTAAAAGGAAATTCCTATGTGAACAGTATTATGAATAAAGATCTAAAGAGTTTTATGAACTTAAACTAGTTCAATGTTAATGAAAGAGTTAAATAGTAAATTTCTAAGTTTATGAAGATATGTACCGTACATAATTGTCGAAAATCCTAAGATATAGATATTTTTGAGTTGTTTTCCTACTAGCTTCAAGGACATAATTGAATTTGATAATCCAAAAACCCTTGAAGTGGAAATGAGAAAAGCTAACTTTTGTTACGAACAAAGTAAAAAGAGAGAAAGAATACCTAACTAGAAGAATACGAGAGCAAGTAACTTTGATCAGAAAAGAAAAGGTTTTAATCCTAATAAAAGCTTCAGGAATAATTCCTGGAACTTTTCTAAGAATAACTATCAAGGAACATATTTTAAAGTTAAAACACAAAAAAACTTTACAGCACCAAAAGGCAGATATTCCTAATAATTATGTTAAAAATAATGAACATAAAGAACCTATAAAGTGCTAGAAATTCTAGGGACCTCACTATGCAAAGGACTGTCCAAATAGAAGGAGAAACTACATCAATGTACATACCATTAAGGAGGAGGAAACGGTTGGAACAATAGGATTTCAACCCAAAATATGATGAAATCCAACAAAAAGTATTGTTTTGTCGAATTTCAATTTGAAATGTCGAATTTTGATTAATTTTTTTTTAAAATTGTAGAAGATGTTTTCGAATTTCTAACGTTTATTTCTATTGTCAAAGTTTCAACTCTAGCATAGGATATTCGTCATCAAGGACATCGGATTTCTGATTCCATACTTGTCGTATTTCTGACCACACTATCATCGGATATGTGACGAAGAGTCGTCAGATTGGCACCATAATTTCCATTTTTGTTTGCAACGGTAACTAGGCCTTTTGCAATTGTAACTAGGTTAATATCGTCAGTTATTCTATGACTGCTGAATTTGAAAATATAAACATTACAGAAACATTCCGACATGTTTTCTATAGAAGCGACATACGGTTTGGGAAAATTAGTTTATTCCTCAACGAACGGTTTGAGGAATTGTTTTATTCTTCGATGGACGATTTGCAGAATTATTTTATTTCTCGACGGAATGTTTACGGACATCATTTTATCGACGGACAGTTTGTGGAAATTATTTTATTATTCGATAAACTACCGTTTGCAGAAATATTGATGTGTGGACCTTGATTTTTTAAGGTTTTTGATAGTCTTCATTCAATATTTTTGTGAACAAATGTCAAATAGCAATATTTCTGATCCAAACTAACGAAATCGACAATTTCTTGCTAGATTGTGGGATGCAGCAAAAAGAAGGCGTGATGGGAAATGTTGTTGTCCATGTAGTCAATGCACAGGATTTAAGAGGAGAATAATATTGATCACAAAAACCACAAAACATTGTAGGGAACATGGACATGCTGAGGGGGGGAATGAATATCGCCCATTGTAAGTTTAGCATTATAAGGAGTTTTATATTTTTTTCTTTGTTAATTGGATGTATTATTTTAATATTTCCTATATTAAATTATATCTATTGATGTCTTCATGTAATTATAAAGGAAATAAATCCCACAACATATCGTCCAGAGGAAGTTCTTTCAGAACAAGTACCGAAGGAACATGGATCTATGCTTATTGGAGAACAAGTTAATAATCCTATTGAAGAAGATGACCATACTGATAATGTAGTTGAAGATGATGGTACAAATACATTGATCCATGTTTCATTTAATGTTAGAATGGATGATGATGATGACGATGATCATGAAAATATTGATGGCTTTGATGATGTTCACGATATACCTCTTCTTGAGAAGGCATACGAGCCCCTTTATGAAGGCTCCAAAACAAATCTTCTCTCTGCTATATTGTTGATAATGAACTTCAAGGTTATGAATGGTATTTCAAACATATCAATCACACGGATGTTAAGGTATATAAAATAATCCATCACATATATATGATCGTGATAAAGGTTATATTTGTTTCTTTAATAATTGTAATGTTAATTCATAATTCAAATTAATACGGATGAAATGTGTTTCATTAATATTATTTATATATTATATTAACTCTATTTTTATATAAATTTGATGTAGCTTGATAGATGAATTTTTGTTACCACCATAAAATATTTTACCTTGCACTTATCGATATTTATCTTCCATCATGAAAGAAATTAGAATACATTATGAAGCAATTCGTGCATGCCCTGATCATGCCCATATTATATATCATAATCAGAATGAATTTGCAACAGAATGTATGGAATGTCATATTAGTAGATATCAAACAGATCAAGTAACAAAAAAGGTGCCTCACAAGGTTCTTCGTTATATTCCTATCATTCCATGTTTGCAACGACTGTTCAGGTGCAATAACATAATACAATTTATGGATTACCATTCAAGGAACAAAAGTCAAGATGATGTTATTTGAATGGCTGTAGATGGTTCTGCATTTAGAGATATGGAGGAAAAGTGGCCTCACTTTAAAGAAGAACCCCGTAATTTTAGGATTTCTTTGGCAGTAGATGGTGTTAATCCATTTGCACAGATGAGATCCATTTACATGGTGTGGCCTATTTTTTTTATCAACAATAAAATTCCTCCATGGTTGTCAATAAAGAGGGAACACATAATGTTGTCGATGATTATTCTAGGTATATTGTGTCTACAACTGCTTTCTTTTTAATGTAGTTGTGGCATCTCATTTGTCATATTTTATTTCCTCATTTGTCAATCAGGTAAGTTCCAAGTCAAAGATATGAATGTATATATCAAACCTCTTATAGACGAGCTACTGAAGTTATGGAATGGAATCAATATGTATGACATATCTAGACCAATACAAAAAAGGAAATTTCAATTCCATGCAATGCTTGTATCGAAAATACATGATGCCCCAAGGTTAACCCATTTTTGTGGTTTGTATTTTTAAGTTCCACTTTAATTGCATTTAAATTTATGAAGTAGTTAATATAGTTTTTATATAATTATAATTGACATAGATATTCCATATCTATATATTTTAGGTCTTCAGACAAAGGGAAAATTTACATGTCTAGTTTGTGGTCCTAAGATCAAATATCCTCGCTCAAAAAGTTTAAGAAAGGAGGCGTTTGATGAGTATAGGCACTTCCTCTTTGAGAATCATAGGTATAGAACAACTGAAAAAATATTTTCAATGGGAAGCAAGAGACTGCATTAAAACCACGGAGAATGACACCTCACCTTTGGAAGTTGCAATACAATATAAATCGTCAAGTTGGTACGCATGGACCATCATATATGAATTGTTATGTATTTTTTTTATTGTGTGTTGTTTACTGTAGTGGCCATAATTGATTTCTGTAATTTATTTATAAACTAATATTCATGATGTCTGTCGTGATCATGAAGGAATTAATGGGCTTCCATGAGGAATAAAAATTTATCCTAAACAATTCAGCAGGTTGGCCTACTATGAGCACCTACAAATTGCTCATTTGTTTGATACAATGCATATCGGAAAGAATGTGATCGAAACATTATGGCGACTATTGGAGCTAAGGAGTGACAAAGAAAAAATTATGAAATTTTGCAAAGACATTCAAGAAGGAAACCATGTAATGAAAGACGTCATTCAATTTCAAAGCAACGGAGACCAAATTAATATAAACTCAATTCCATGGATGTTTACGAAGTAGTAAAGTAACATTGTAAAAGAAGCCGCACGGAAAATTAAATTTAACACTAGATTTTGTGCGAACATGAAGAATATCATAACTAAGAAAGGTGATTTTGCGGGGGTGAAAACGCATGATTGACACGTCTTCAAGAAGGTAATTATTATTGTTATATCCATATAATTTTATTTTTTTTAATTCCAGTTCATATTGTTGTTATTTCATTTGTTTACTCTTTGTTTAAAAAATGATGTGGTTTGTATATTGTTACAGTATGTTCTACCTCTCTCTCTCTCTGACAACTTTGACAACAATGTCAAACAAGTTATATATAATCTTGGGAAATATATGAGGTAACTAGCAATTATTTTCATGTGCTTAGTGTTTCTTTAATTCACTATATAATTTATATTTGTTTTTGTGTACTAATTCATGTTATGTAATGTAATGTTTTTTTTGTTAAATATTGTTATTGGTTTGCATCACTTGTAGATGGTTGTCATCTAAAGAAATCCATAAAGAATATATATAGTATTAGAAGAGAGAAATTTCCTGTCTCATGTGTGAAATGCATAGGCATCTACCTTCGGTATTTTTCAATGCACAGGAACACTACCTCATACACCAAGTTGAGGAGATTGAATTGTGTGGACCTATGCACTCAAGGTCCATGTGGATGGTTGAGAGGCACTNTGGTAAGACAACGAGCACATGCTGATGGTTCCATGATGGAAGTATATATGGTATACCAAAACATGTTGTATGTTAGTGAATATCTTCCTAATTTAGCATCAAAGCTCAATTTACGTCGCATTTGTGATCTGGACTCCAATAACAATTTTGAAGGGGAAAGGTAGATCGAGGAAGGTGAAAGGTGATTATTATCTAGTGGATGTTAATTAATATAATGCATTTGAATATTGACTTTTATGTATATATATCATACATTTTCTATTTGCATATTCAATTTATTGCGTAAATTAAGAGCATATACTTTGTTAAGATAATTTGCATCTGTCTTGAATTTTAATTTTTGTTGTCATCAAGCATTTGGTCAAGAGTGGGATGCAATTCATTTATACATCAGAAACAATATTGACTGGATGAAGGTATGGATTGAACGATGCGAACAATTGGGTCATTGAATATCATGGGAAGGTGTGGCTTCATTGGTTAAAGAAGCACATCGCAATGGAGATACCAATCTTACACAAAGTGAAATCGATTTAGCATATGGTTTAAAAGATAAGAAGGAAAGCATATTAATCAACCACTCTAATTCAATTTTTTTGCAAATTACATATTGATGTACACGTTGTTTTTTTCCCCGTATGACTACTTAAACATGCACTTAATCATAAATATTGAATCATTTCGTAATTTTTTTGTGTATGACTTGTTGTAGGTAAAACACCATAAGGATATGGTGTGTAATGGTTGTAGACATCACATCAAAAAGTTGGATGGAAAAAAGAAAACATTAGATTGTGGGATATCTACAGTCTTTGGGTGACCAATGTTTCATCTAGAAGTGTCAGGCATCCAAAATTCTTAGAAAATTGATACTATGGGTATCTGGAAGATATTCTTTAGTGTGACTTTAAATCCTTCAAGGTAGTTTTGTTCGTTTTCAAATGGTACAAGTTACGATTGAATCAATGTGATCCCATTAGAACTATTATTGAACATGATAATGGATTTACCATGGTAAATACAAGGTTGTTTGAGCCAGGAATAGAGCCCTATGTTCTTCTAATCCAATGTGAACAGGTATTTTACTTTGAGGTTCCAGGTAAAACGGGTTGGTCATTTTTTGTGAGTCACAATCCAAGGGGAAGGTTGGTAATGTATAACCTAAAGGTAGGTAATAAGAGGGTTTGGAAGAAGAAGATGATGATGAAGATCATGATCAACATAAGTTAGATGATCATGATGATCCAAAAGAAGATGTCTAAGAATTAGTTGAATTAGATGATGTGGAAGACAATGCTCATGAAGATGATATCTATGATGACATGATGATCATAACTAACTTAGATAACGATGAT
>LPNX010571403.1:39456-129016 GCA_001517045.1 Pseudotsuga menziesii
GGAATTTATAAAGTAACATGGGATAAAAAAGTTAGTGGATCTATCGTCCCCTTTTCAAGGCGTATATCATGATCAACTTACCAACACTCATACCCAAACCTTCACTGTGCATGAAGCTTACAAGGAGCATCTCGTGGGTATTTTTGCACTATGCGTTGACATGCAAAATGACAATGTTATAAACATACGAGGTTAGATTTTTATGTCAACGTTTGGAAGCTTTTGCACTTAACTTCTGCATTTTTTTATTTCTCCACACGATTTGTGTATTGGCCGCTGCATGTGATTTCTTCGATAAGGCTTCACAGCTTTAGTATGGGTGTATGCGATTTCTGTTGATAGTGTTCATGGTGTTCTCTGAAATTTCTCTTCACGAGTTGTCTGCAATTTGTCTTCATGAGCTGCTAATGGATTTACTGCACATTCAATACGACTTCCTGCAATGTCTTCGGTATGCATGTAGGTTAATTGTAAGTAGGTTTATAAAAAACAGAGATTAATTTAGTATGGTTGGAATTGAATTGTTAACCCCATGGTATGGAATGAGAAACTTTATAATGGTCTGTTATGGTTTATAATGGTCTATAATGAGCAAAGTTAACCCCATGGTGACCTCAACAATGTAATAGAAACCTCATTAGGGCTTCATCTGACCCTTTATGAATTTGATTATGAAATGACATCACTCTTCAGGGCTTGATCCAATATTCAGCGACTTCAACTATGCATCGACATCTCTGCTAAACCCTTGAACTAACCCATGATGGCTTCAACATGCGCAACGACGACCCTGATGGCCTCAATTGAGCAACGACAACCTTACAGATGGTTATATTTGAACTTCGTTGACCACAATTTGAAAAATGTTAGTCCCGGTGAGGCTTGATTTGATCTTTGGTAGCCCTGATCATTGTCCCAATATCCCTACTAGAGCTCTTTTTTATCACAGTGACTTTATCCATTGTTTAAGAATCCCTTGTCAGGGCTTAAAAAAACTTATGGTTTCAAGGTAGCCCTATTTAGGCCTTAGAAGAACCCTTGATGGCCTATACTGTGTACCTGTAGCCTTGCTTAGGGCCTTATCCAACCCTCGACGGTCTCATTTGGTGTCACAATAAACTATCAACAACCCTTTAATATTCACGATAGACCTCTTTAGGGCTATGTCAGACATCGACAACCCTAATAGGAGTCTCAACATCCCTATTTAGGGATTTATCAGAACTCAATAACTTGCTAGGGATCTCAACAACTCTTCTTTGGTGACTTGGTGGCCTATTTAGGGCTTAGTAAAACTTTGGTATCCTTTCAATGAGAAAACGTCAGACTTCTAGGGTTTGATCACATATTGGTGAGGTTCTCAATAATGGAATTGCACATGTATTGACTGCATGTACTATCCAATGGGGTCACTGATACAAATACCATGGGTCATATAAAATATTAATGTCTATATGGGAAAGTAACATTTAGGTTCTAAGTTATTGTTGAGGCAATGCATTCCTTAGCAACCAAAGGTGGATAGACTCAATTATAGTTAAGTAAAATTTTAAATACTTGGTTTAAATGCCCAACTATATTAGTAACACAAATATGAGTGTTTGCTAATGCGATTCAAATTTTGGTGTTTGGGAAGGGAGTAGAGAAGTAAGGAATTCATCTTGTGACCTATCTTCTTAAAGGATGGGACTTAATTAACCATATGTAGGTCATAATGTTTGTCCCATGAGAAATTCAATAATTTTTATAATTGTGTCAACATGATGTCATAGGATGGTGTTTTTATGGAAAAGAGCTCATGCAAGTTAAGCCAAGATGATGGTTGTGATTGACATAGGAACAAAATATACACATTAGTAGCGGAATGCACCTCAATATCATGAGATCCCTAACCATTGATATGAAATAGAATGACGACATGGAATCAATTTGTAGTAATAAGTAAGCCTTTCATCCATTTAAAGTAAATAACATGACATTGGTCCTTGTGGGTCTAGGCCATCATGGCTTCCTCTGAGAGTTAGCAAATTTAAAGATGGTGAAGGGACTAGATTTGGATTCATAAATGAAGGAGATCATCCTTGTCTTGTCTATCAAATCCCTACACTATGATCCATTTATACCATATCGATTCACATACAAAAATCATCAAAAACTCACTTTAAAATCAAGAACATCACATTCATGCTTGGAATTAAGATATTGTATATATAATTAGATAATAATATGGCATAAAGTCTATATTGGTAATCAAAAGGCATGAATGTTTCACATTAAGATGTAAGTGTCAAATGTAAATATATAATATATTATGGGATATAAAATAGACAAATTGGAGGTCCATCAAAGAATACAAAGAATGTCATGTTATGGAAAGTGGTAATATTTTGTTTGATGCTTCCTAAGTGTTTATATGCACATTTAAAATGTAATATAACTTTGCTTAACTAATAAATTTTTGTTTGTTTTGGAATATATAACCCATGGATACTTTCCCACAATAGTGGATAGTGTTTATAGTGCACCCCTTTCCCTTAAACCTAGTTGAGCGACCCCTCAAGGCTCATTGTAAGTTAGTTATTTATGTGTGTGAAACAAACAAAGTTAAAGTGATTTTTTTTCATTTCAATTTACTAATATTTTAAAAAAATCCATTTAAATAAAAGGAATGTTTTAACTGTGTTTTTACAAGGTACAAATAGTAATTAATGGTTATTAGTTAATGAGTTAGAGGTCAGTAGGTTTGAAATAAAATTAGAGGGTTTAGTGGCTTAGTGTGTTGGAAATCTATTGGTTAGTAGGTTAGTGTGTTAGTCTAAAAATGGTTAATGGGTTAGAAGGTTATCAATTTAGTAATTAGGGAGTTAGCGATTCAATGATTAGTATGTTATTTGGTTATTGGGTTAGTCACTTAATATTTTAGTGGGCTAATTCTTTGTGGATAACTAGGTCAATGGTTATATTTTTAGTGAATTTGGGTGTTAGCCATTAGTGTGGTAGTGGATGAGATGTTTAATGGTTATAGTGGTAATATATTATTGCTTTAGTGGATTAGTGGGTTATGCATTAGGGGTAGTGGTTTAATGAGAGAGTGGATATTAGGTTAATAGGTTATATGGTTAGTCAATTGTTTAGTGGATTGGTGGGTTATGTGATGGGGGTTATTAGTTTAGTGATGAGTGGGGTAGTGAATTAGAAGGTGGGGGTTAATAGTTTTGTCGGTTAGGGGTGAGGGCTCAATGTGTTAATGATTAGTGAGTTAGGATTCAGTGTATTAATGTGTTATAGTGGGTTACATGGCTAGTAAATTAGTGGGTTAGTGGGTGAATGGGCTTAAAAAATAATTAATGGGTTAGTGGGTTAATGGACTTGAAAAAAAATGAGTGGGTTAATAGGTTAGGGGTTAATTCTTAGTGGGTTACATGTTATTGATGGTTGGGTTAGGTGATTATAATTAGTGCATTAGATGATTATATGCTAGTGCTATAGTTAAAAATGACTAATTAGTGTTTAGTGGGATAGGTGTTAAGGAATATGAGTTAGTGGGCTAGTGGGTTAGTAGGTTAGGAGTTAGGGATTAGTGGATTACATATTAGTGGGTAAAATGTTAGTGGGTTAAGGAGTATGGTATTGGTATGTGATGGTTAGTGTGATAGATGGCTATTTGATTTTTGTAAGAGTTGGTTAATATTTATAAGTAAGGATTCAATGGGTTATCTCACAACAAGATTTCAACCCAAAATCCGACGAAATCCGACGAAAAGTACTATTTTGTTGGATTTCAATTTGAAATTTGAAATTTTGATTAATTGTTATTTTAAATTGTAGAATTAGTTGTCGAATTTCTGACTTACATTTCTATGGTGGCATTTGACATCAATTCCAACCTATGCCATTGCATACCACAACAAATACAATAAGATTGGCATACAAAACATTATCATCAAACCCTTTTCTGAATTTGGAATGATTATTGCAACACGGGATTCAATCATAGTATTTTTTTAATGTACACTTGTCCCACCTTGGATTTCAATATTATTCTCTATGGAAATCCATGAAGTATATGCTCCAACATTGTAGGAGGTTTTTATGCTCTTGGGCCATTTTTGAAACAATTATTTGAGAGGGAACAATGTCAGGATTTTGAATCCATATGACTGATATTAGGTGAAATTATGCCCAAAAGCATAATTTTATTGTTGTTTAGCCTTAATGTATCCAAAAATTCATCGTAGGGTAATTGTCATGACTATTTACAACTAATTTAGCCCTAAAATATGCATGTGAATGAATATTGAGGTTGTTTTCACACCCAGACTTGTGCAAAAGTGCCCAAAACCTTTGCAACAAGTTGGATTTCTGTTGTAACTATGCACATAATGCTAGTTCTGTCTACAAAACTGGCCCAGGATTCGTCGTTCATGCCAAGGTCTGAGTTTTGGTCCTTTACTCATTGTTATGTTGCCCAGAATACACTAAAATCACCTTTGAATGCTCGTGGCCTGAAAATGGCCTCGAAATTTACCCTTTAGATACCCATGAAAATAACTTTTATTTTGATCTGTATTTGGTTTTCATTTTTTAAAGTATTAGACAGGGGTTTGGAGAATTTTTGTGTTGCATGGGATATAAATAAAACATAAATATTGGGACAACACAAGGAAAAAAAACACAAATTGATCCATAAACCAATGAAGATTGTGAAACAAAATTTAGAAAACAAAGACCTAGGGATAAATAACTAGAAACCTAGAATAATAGGTGGTGGCCCAAGAACAGAAACATAAAAATTCTTGGCATAATTGGGAAACACAAATTTTACAACATAGACCTCCACAGTGCTAGGGTCAACCTTAGGGTTAGGAATTTGGGGCGGTGCCAAGGTCTTAGAATAGGTTATCTTATTTGAGTCACTAGCCTCTTCGATGTTGTTATGTGATACCCTTGAGAATTTCCAAAACCTATCTAAAAAAGCCAACAAATGTTAATATATTGAATTTTCATAATCCTTCTGGAGACCAAGAAATAAGATTATCTTTGACTTATGAGTCATGAATAAATGGTCACAATATGTAGAAATACAAAATTCAAATAATGTATTTATATGCAACTAAAGAGGTAGGGAACTTTCCCTAAGGAGGGGTAGTCATCCTACATTGAGTTGACTTGGTTGGACTTAAAAATAAATAGAAATATACAATAAAATTACAAATAATATATGTTGTGGCCAATATGAAGATTACACTCTTAGTTTCAACAAACCATACACTCAAAGGATAAATAATATTTTAAATTGTAAAATATATGCATTACTGAACCAGTTGCATCCTAATATTCACTCAAAGTGTCTAGATGCTCTTGAGACCACCATATTTTTTCATTCATTAATTACAATGATGCTGCAAAAGACATTATTAACTTAGAGGGTTTCTATTTATCTCAGGTTTCAAATTGCCTTGTGCCAAACTATCAATTTTTTTTTGAAAACCCGAATTTGAAGTGTTTTAGTTGTCATTCTTGCTAGTTTGGCTTTCCAAACCACAATTCACCCTATTTTACCATTAAAAAATTCGTTATTTTAAAACCTTAAGTTAAAATCCTCGTGATGATTTATCAATCTTTAAAACCTATTGTATCATGCTTTATTTGATCCTTTCAAGTTTGCTATTTTGGTCATTCCAAGTGGTTACTACAAAGCCTTCTTTACAACCCTACCAGTAGGGACTATGTGGGCATACTTTGTTGCTAGTTTTGATGGATATGAAGAAATAGGATACTTAGGCAAGCCTAAGGAGCCTACTTCAATATTAGGGGACACTTCCAGGGCCTCTAGTCCATGCAAGAAAAAGTGGGAAATGGTGGCTAGGGTAGAAAGGGTGGTTAGGGTAGAAATGGTGGCTAGGGTAAAAAACGTAGTTTGTATCTAGAGATAAATTGGCTGAATCATTAGCTATGGAACAACTTGATATCTATATCATTTTAAAGGACTATGTGATCAACTATTATACTAGGGAATTATTGATATTATTCAAGATAATGATATCACTATTATGTCATGCTTATAAGTATATCCAAGTTTTTGCTGGTATTTTTCTAATATGCAGGCCGACCGATTCAAAGAATTTCCCACTCAGGAAGACTTGAAGCTTGGATTCCAACATGGCTTTGAATCTATTGTTGAATTCTGAAAAAGCTTGTCTGGGCATACATGGTCTTCTGGTGATCCATCTGGTGCACAGGTATATGAAAACTATATAGTTTAATGAAAATTTATTAATTCTCATGCAATCTATTCGTTATAAACAATTAACATAAAATATTTATTTTGTTCTAAGAAGGAAAGAAATGATCCCCTTAAGGTTCATGATATAGAACAACTAGTTGAAGATCATCTTTCGATTCCTAGTAACAAATTTATTAATATGCTATTGTTTTGTATAGATAATTGCAGACAGTGAAAATTATTTGTACTTCTCCATATTTCAACTGTAGAGCATGTAGATGGTCACACTGTACAGGTTGAGCCTGGACAGGATAATGAAGAACATGATTTTCCCACGGCAGGTAAAAAAACACCTTTGTAATGTTTTTTTAAATGAAATACTTGTAATTATAAAAACAAAAATAAATTAATGCATCATTTTCACATTGTTGCAACAATTCCGAACCCCTTTTCGCAAGATCTATGTGGCGAGCAATCTACTAGGGAGACATCAAGACAAGTTGATGAAGCACCAAGAACCGAACAACAAAGCCTGGAAGATGCGCTTCTTGCTCATTTTGTAAAGAGAAAAAAAATAAAAAAGAAACGACTGAATAAATTTTGAGTTATTCATTTTTATAATACAATGTCGTGCATGGTTTTTTTTTCTATTTAATGAATGAATGGTTTTATCGGCTATTGAATGAATGAATTTTTCAGCCATTGAATGAATGAATGGTTTAATGATTGATTTAATGAATGGTTTAATGAATGTTTATTTCAGCTATTGAATGAATGAATTTGCACTAAATTTCTATTTGCAAGTAGATGCATTGGGTTTGGGGAATTGAGAGTGATGTGAGGGGGGGAGGGGTCAAAAGAGCTTTCATCTTCACGTGATTGGTCCTGTTTAGTAGATAATATTAAATTATTCTCAAAACAGAGAGGAGCTCAATGAATGGTAAGGAATTATACAATAAAAAAAGTTATTTCTATAATTGTAGTGTTTAAATTTTACTATTGCTATTTGACTCATCCATTGGAACTTGTTACAGATAGCCTTGGGAAACATTTTCATATTTCAGAGGAAAAATTGGCATTTTGATGTGATTGATGGCCTTATATACATAGTGTTGTGGTTCTCCATGTTTCCTCAAGTGATCTCTTATTACCAAATATTTTACTTGAATATTATTGTAATTTACATTGTTAAATTAAAAATGTTCATGAACCGTAAAATGTTCATTATTATTGTTGTTTTTATTCATTGAGACAAAATAATCAAACTGTATTTTTTAGCTTCATTTTGTTATTTTCATAAACATGCAAATATTTATTTGATGGTTCCTAACATGAAATTATTGCAATAGGAAAATATTTGTAGTATGTTGAAAGATGTTTTGAAAGATAAAGCAAAAGAAGACAGTTCCAAGCTCCACAAATCAAGGTAAGTTGTACCAAAAAATTATAATTAGTATCGGCAACATAGCTTTGTTGCATGTATGTTTTGCAAAAATACTTAGGGAAAATTTGCTTGATTTTCCTTCCTCACATTTTATTCATCAATCAAAACTCAGAGAATCCAGTTGCTAAGTTCACAAGGATATAGGCCCCATTCATTTGTGATTTGATCCTTAGCACTCTTCTTTAGTGATTTAATGTGTCAGTTCAACTTCCAATAAATTATGAAGAAAATCATTGGGCTATCAATAATGGCAAAGGATCCATTAGCCAATGGATCCATGAGACAAAGGAAAACCTCTTGTGGATGCCATTAATGCCCTGTTGTTTCGCTTAGTTCTAGATTTTATCATAATTGATCAAACAAATGTTAATATCATGTACGCCATGATTCACCTTCAACTCTAAATTTCCCTTTAGAACTTATCTAGAGTCTAAGAACAATTGTGTCACCTTAAGTGCTAAAATATTTGATAAGATTTATCATCTCTACTATTTTCCTTCAATATAGATATATATGAAAATGGAGAATCTGGTACTTCTACAGTGCTTATTATATTAGGGAGGATGGAAGTAGATGACAACCCAAAGTATATCATATTTAAGACACCCTTGGAAAATGTTGTCTAAGTGTGGTGAAGAAGTCGCTCTGAAATTGAGATGGTGGTATAAAGTCATAGATGGTTTTAATCTCATCCATAGGTATATCTAAAACCACAACTTCATAATAGTTAAATTTCTTATAAGTAGAGCTTACTTCATACTTGTTCCCTTCAATTAAATTGAAGCAAATTCTTTGTGGAGATGCAAAGAAACTTCTATTTGCTCGATCATTTAAAGTTGCATCCATTTTTCAATTGTCTCCTTCCACTAACTAAAGTCCACCACCTAGTAGAAGACTGGCTTGTAGAATTTTTTCCGTTGTTAATAATTTGAAAGTGATGATGAAAAACATAAAGTAGGTTATATCTCCAGTTTAATGTATATTTCCTACTTCAGATAAGTCTGAAAAGACTATCAAGTTTTGCCAGTTACTAAAATGATAAAATTTATTCATGAAGAGATCATTATGATTACATCTCAAGACATAAAATGATTGCATCAGATCATGCTAAGACATTTTGGATACAAATTTAAGATTACATAGAGTGGAGGTTAGATAAATCTCTTCAGAATTACAAGTTTTGAAGAGATGATTTCATACTATTCATTTTTAACTTGCATTGTCACCTCACATCTAGAAAGATAAGATATTGTAATATAAAGAAACAACTAAAAATTATTTTTTACCTTTTTAGAGATATCACAAAGCAGATTAAGAAGCACAACCCCATCTATAATGGAATTTGGTATAATTACTTCCCTAGCTTGGTTCATTGCCAAAAAATTCCCATTTTTACCAGCCTTTGTAGCCATATCTTCATTGACGCCATGTTGGCTATGTCCTTTATTTTCTAAATATGATGGTTTCTTTTCTTTCATGTCACTCTGATCTTGAGCAATGCTTTCCTTGCTAACTTGATTTTGTTCTCTTGGATTAGCCAGTTGGAGTTGAAAATGTTGAATAGTTTGTAAATAATATATTTTTTCATTTGTGACCTAAGCACACACTCAAAACAATTTATCAACAAACTTGAAAGTCTCTTATTCATTCTATCCTATAAGAAATTATATTAATAAAAATGTATGGTGATAAGAGAAACCATTATATAATAAAATAGGTTTAAACAAATCAGTTTCAATGGAAATACGAGAGGTCATGTGTTCAAATTTGGTAAATACCCAAGGGTTTAGTGGCATTCAACAAATGTGAGAAAGTTCCAGGAGGGTTTCCCACATAACATTTTAGGTGTTGTGATATGGTAATTTTGATAGATAGTTCACAAACAATCAAAATCCTTTCATGGAAAAAATCTCTCAAAGGTAAAATCAAATTCAAAATTTGATTTTATATGCAATCATATTATGAACCACCATATTCAATATGGATGTTGTGAGTTGGTTGTTTCCCTACCAATGAGCATCACCCAATAACCAAGCGAGGTATGGTTGCATGAGTTATCTATATCTAGAAGTTAAAGGGTAATGTAGCATCCCTTTAAGAAACACTAGTGTATTATATAGATAAAGAGAATCCTACCATGTAAGTGAGCTAGCTTATGTAGTGTGGTGTAGTGGTGTTCAGAGAGGCCCTTTTATTTTTATAAGGGATGAAAATCACATATTATAAGAACCCTTCATGTCCAACAAATATTCTATTTATTCACATAAATTCACCAAATTCTTAAAATGAAACCACATCTTATTAAAAATCCTTTGCCCATTTGTGAGAGGAATACAACCAATTTAGAGATTTATATGCAATGCTTTCAATAAATATGGATAGATTTGGATAATAGAGTTGATGCTAGGAATATCAATAAATAAGGAGCCAAAAATCTAAATAGTTTGCATAGATTTTGACTTGTAAATTTGCAATAATAAAACAAATAACAATCCGCGGGGAATTTACCCAGTCTTTTAAACTCACCACGACTTCCTATATTTCACTAAGGATATCTATACATTGTTTCTCCTTAGATGCTATTTCTACTACTCCTGGAAAATGGGTTTGATTTAGTTTCTTTCTTGAATGGAGGAAACGATAGGAGCTTTCTGAACGAGATTTACCAGTAAGGTTTTCTAGATGGGATTCTTCAGTAAGGAACATCACATAATTACACTGATTTACAAACTTGTGTAGGTATTTCTCTCATATCAACAACAAGATGTTTACAAACACTGGACGAGAGAGAGGTCATAAGAGAGTTACAACCATTGTACTAAAACTTGACTGCATTAGTACAAGACAAATCAATACAGTTTTTTCAATCCTCAACCATTCATAATTTAAAGAGGGTTTGAAGTGACCATAACCTAACAAATCTCACTTGTACACAGAAATCAAATGCAAAGAAATTTCGATTTCAATATAATAGAAGAAAGGAAAGTGAGAAGGTTTATATGCCCCAAGATACCAATGAAGGTTTTTTATTTCACGAATGTGGCTTTGTATCTCCATTTTAATGTATATTTCCTACTTCAAATAAAACTAAAAAGAAGGGTTTAGTAAATATTTTAAAATTTCGAATTAACCTCTTCTACTGTTGTAGGGGTCATTTCTATTACATGATTTTCCTTTTGATGCAATCTAGTTCTGTATATATGAGCAAGTTAGGATAGGCTACAAGCTAATGGTAATCATTCTTGCCATTTTTTTCTTCTGGAATTATACTTATGTTCTTCCATTTTAGTTACTGTAACATGTAATGATATAATGTGTTGCTTATGTATTCTGTGTTGAGAAGGCAGAGAAAAGAATTGCATTATATTAATCTTTTTAACTATTGTTCTGTGTTGTAAGTTCCAACATTTATAGGTCTGGTTATTAGTGTAACATAAGATTTCTCATTTATAGCAATCTTATCGATTAAATTAATCTTGAGAGCCAGTGAAATAGTTAACATGAGGATGACTGTATTGATGCTTCATACATCTTGAAAGTTAGTTTTGTGAAGTTCACTTGCTTGAATGGCCTACTATTTCCAATAACAACCATGTCAATAATAAAGTAAGAGAAATTTCCACCTTGATATGGTAGCACAAACTTTTTATTTATTTAAGTTCTTTGCATAAAATATAATCCACATTTGCTTAATTTACACATGGTTCAATGACAATAAACACATCACCTGTAGAGATCAAGGGGTTCTGTGAGAGAGGATTTAGTGTTGTATACGTTTGTCTCCAAGAATTCATTGAGCAATCTGTATAGCATGGGTAGGATAAATTTTGACTTTTTAGTTGAATTCTATGTTTTCTTAAATCCTAATTTTTTTTTTGTGAATTTTGTACAATAGATTTGTTGTTTTTTTCTTTTCTATGAAAAAATTATTTGGCTAGAGGAATCAATACATGCTTGGGCTATTGTTTGGGCATGGAATTATAGGGAAACAATATTGATTTGGAAAAGTGAAACAATTCCTTGATTCACCATGATTTTGGCTTACTACTTTGCTTAATAATATTAATGAGATTTGAGTATGGAAATACCTCACCTCATGGCAATATTTTAATTCAATCTTTGGTTAGTAAAACATATGGTTTTGTTAATTCAGTTGATAGCAAGAGATCATATCTATTTGTGAGAAAAAAATTGATGCCTAAGCTTGTTTTTTTTGTTTTTTGTTTAATTTATTATTGACGATAAAATTCCTTTGTGAAAAGAACCACGCTATGTTTATTTATCTCTTATTTATATTCATCTTTTCTATTTAAATGGAAAAATGGGGAAATTATTTGAGTAGGAAAATCATTTCCAACAATTCCTAACATTTGTGCATGGTTGTGATGGATCATAAATTGAAATAGTTGAAGAGTAGGAAACCCCTTATTGTACTATATTTTCCATTTAAAAATTCCTTGTACCAAAACATGGTAATGGAAATCATGTTTATCCCTGGTTAGGAATTCTTGTCTACATGCCATTTCATTGAAGAATTTTGTTCTATTTTGAGATTTCATATCCATTTAGGAGATACATTGATTTTTTGTTTTTGAGAGATTTTGTGTTTATAACTCGTAAAAACCAATTGGTTGGGGAAATTTAAAGACCAAGTTTGCATCACTTGTGTATGCCCTTACTTGGGCATGGTTGTAGCTAACTATTTATGCCATTATTTTATTTTGTATATTCCATACCATTTATGCCATTATTTGCATATGAATGAAGCAAAAACTAATGATCATATTTCTCCTTTCTCATCATGTATGTACTCTCTAAGGCATCTAGAACTTCCACATTTGTAACTCAATTCCTACCTATACTAGAATGGGTGAAGTGTGTCACACACCCATACTCCTCTTCTCATTGTGATCCAACCCCATCATAATCAAATTATATTATTCATTGGATTGTTCATGGACTGATTTGATGTCAGTCTTACTATTTTTGGACAACTAGGTGTACTTTTGGATGATATGCTTATTTATGGTAGTTCTTTTGAGCACAAGATTTTTTAGGTTATATTATTATGATTATGATTTCCAGTACCATGTTTATCTTAGATAGGATTTATTCTTGAGTATATAATTTATTAGTTCATTACATAATCATTTTTATTATATGGAGCTACAAGGTTTGAGGATGGGACATAGGGTTATTAGTTCATTACATAATTATTTTTTATTATATGGAGTTAAAATGTTTGAGGGTGGGACATAAGGTTATTAGTTCATTGCATAATCATTTTTTATTATATGGAGTTAAAAGGTTTGAGTGTGGGACATAAGGTTATTAGTTCATTACATGATCATTTTCTATTATATGGAGTTACAAGGTTTGGGGGTAGTACATAAGGTTGTGTGATGGGAGTCATATGGAGGTTTAAAAGGGGAGGCATAAGATGTTTGTACAATCCATGGGATTTAGGTCAGTGTAGACTTGAAATTAACTTGGTTAAAAGATTGGGCCTCCTCTTTTCTTATCATTTATTATATTATTATTTTTAGCCTTGAGGCACTTTATTTGAAAAGTGAATTTTCTTTCTAATGTTCCGTGTCACTTTACTACTCTATCATTTTTTATTTCTAATTTTGACTTGATTGAATATGGCTTGCTACTTTTCTTAATGATATTAATGAGATTTGTTATGGAAACACCTCACCTCTTGGTGATATTTTAATTCAACCTTTGGTTAGTAAAACATATGGTTTTGGTTAGTCAGTTCATAACAAGAGATAATATATATTTGTGAGAAAAAAAATGATTCCTAAGCTTAGTTTTTTTTCTCTTCAATTTATTATTGATGATAAAATTCCATTGTGAGAAGGATGACACTATGACGAGTGAGAACCCTTATACAAGTTACACCATCAAAACCATGAAATTGCAACCAAGAAATAACATGCAACAATGAACAATTAAACAAATAGACACAACAAGAAATCGAAGATGAATTAGAAAAAGTAGGAAAACCTTCTTGTAGAATGAAAATACAATATTACATCATATCTTCAAATCTAATTTCATTACAAGATCAAGAGATGCATAACATGCCATACTTAATGGATATCATTTTTTGGCGACAAAAGAGATATGCTAGGGTTTGCGATTTGGTTTAGATATGTCTCTCTTTCAGATCTACCTGCTCTTTTGCCTCAGCCCTAGCTCTGGTCTAGCACATTATTTTTGGACCTGCTCTTGCATCATGATGAAAGTATTGGGGGGGGGGGGGTAGGCCCCTCCCAGTCACATGCTGCTTAGAAATCGATCGAGGGCCCCATGGAGTCTAGTTCCATAGTTAAAATTGGCACAGAAGACATCCCCATCCCGATGGAGGACATAGGCATTGTTGAAAATACCTCCACTGACACTGGCACAGATAGTGAAGAAAACCCTTCACGAAGAAAGAAATTATGCATCCCTCTGCGGAACCATTGCTTATCACTCCTTGTAGATAGAATAAATGCTAGGGCTCAAAAAATGAAAGATCACACCCTGATTGGAAAATTTATGGGGTTTTGGCCAATGGAATAGGCCCTACGTGGATGGATTGCGGCAAAATGGAAACCCAAATTCCACTTCGACCTGCAATTGGGTTCAAAAGGATTTTTTAGTATTACATTTCACCACCTGGAGGACAAAGCCCATGTGGAAGAAGGCGGGCCTTATTTCTTCAATTCTACAGGGTTGTACCTATGAAACTGGGTAGAACATTTATGCCCAGAGAAAGAGGAATTCTCTTGGGATCCTATCTGGATAAGAATGTTCTCGCTTCCTCAAGAATACTAGGAGGAATCCACCCTCTAGAAGATTGGCAACACCTTGGGAAATTTTGTTCGCACGGCAGACCAAACCAAAATGAACAAATACACCTCCTATGCCAGGATCTGCATCTACATGCATATTTCTCAGGATCTACCGGACACCATATTCCTCTCCCATGAAGATATTTATTGGATCCAACTGCTAGAATATGAGCACATTCCATTAAGATGCCGAAAATGCCATGAACACATGCATTTGTTCAGAGAATTCCCTACCAATGAAAAGCAGGAGAGCCAAAGGAATGCAGAAATTAATGAATGAGGGTTTCAACAGACATACAGAAAAAAGCACAACCACAGGAAACCACCGCAAGAAAAGAACCTGGATAACCCTCCATCAACCAACAAAAACTTCCAAGTCATGGAAGAAAATCAGAATATCGATGCATAGGTCCGGATGGAGAAGGATTTAGAGAAGCCGCCTTTGCCCAAAAAAGTAGATCTGTTAAATCCTCAGCATACAGAGCAATCCAAGGAAAAGTCTACCCCTAACCCTAATTATATTCAAGGGGAAACCCCATCGGACCATAGGATGATAGACCAAATCCCTTAACTACAAGAGGAGGAAGAAATGAAAGATGCCATACTAGAAGGTCTTGAAGATGCATGCACCAGAAAATATTTAAAATATATCCCTCCCAAACAGATCCAGCTTCTTCATAAAGCCTTATCCAAAGCTAAAGCACAAAATAAATTAGGTGTGGCCATATCTGGGCAAAAAGAGAAACAAAAAGCTCAAAAAGATTAAAAAAAAAGGGTCGCTAATCTGCTCTTCAGCGAATCAATCGTCTGGGTGCAGTGCTGGTGGAATTTGGCCAATATGCATAGCTAACATAATTTTTCTCTGCCCCCCCATCTATTAATCAATGAAGCTTATCTCCTAGAATGTTTGAGGTCTCAATGATCACTCCAAACAAAGAATGCTCAAAATTAATATTCATAAAGATCAACCAACTGTCCTCTTTGTTCAAGAAACAAAATTCCCCAGTGACATAGTCTCTAAGATTATGTCTCAAATATGGAAATATTGTCCTACAATTGTGATTGATGCCAAAGGTTCCTCAAGGGGGGTCTCTACTAGCTATAATCCTCTCCATATCACCCTGTATGAGGATTATTCATCTCAGCACTCTCTTTTTGCCTCCTTTCACATCGTCAACTCTAGTATCAAGGGATTCCTAATGAATGTGTACGGTCCTCAAACGGTCGATTCCAAGATGAACCTGCTGAACCATATCGATTGGCTCCACAACATGCATATTGAGTCTCCTCTAATCATAGGAGGATACTTCAACATGATATCCAACCTGGAGGAAAAAAAGGGAGGTATCAAGGCCCTCTATGCTGAAGATGTTTCCTTCAAAACCATTATCAGCTCCTATGTGGTGGTTGACATTCAAACCTCCTCTGGCTTCTTCACCTGGAACAACAGAAGCGGAGGAGTTCATCAAATTCCCAAACGTCTAGACCGCTTATTTGTTTCTGACCAAATTCTCACTCTTGGAGGGCTGTTGGATTCTTCTGTTTTATCCACATAGGGGTCAGATCACTGGCCCATTTCCCTCTCTTTACACAGTCAGGGGAACCCCCTCCACAAACCGTTCATGTTTGAAAAATTCTATCTCACCCATCCCACCTTCATGGACTCTGTCAGCTCCTAGTGGGAGGATATGTCAATGAAAGGACGATAAAAAATGGCCATCATGCATAAAAAACTCAAGATGCTTCGAGGTCACCTTAGGAAATGGAATAAGACCACTTTTGGAGGTATATTCAAGGACAAAGAAGCTATTCAAGAAATCTTAGCTTCTATCCAGTGCGATGCTATGGCACATGGTTTCAAGCAGGATTCAACTAAACTCCAAGAAAGGGACTTGATGCACCAACTCAATAAGAGATGCGAACAAGAATATATCTATTGGAACTAGAAGGCAAGGGTCAAATGGATAAAAGAAGGAGAAAAGAATACAAACTTTTTCCATAGGTACACCATGCAACACATGATGAAGAACAGAATCAACAAACTGCAGGAAAAAAATGGTGAGACTTTGGAGGACCAGAAAGAAATATCTGAAGAACTAACCAGGCATTTCAATCAGCTCCTCTCAGAACCAAACCATTCCTATAAAGAAGTGGTCCATAAGGTGGTCTAGCATATCCATCCTTTGGTCAATAATGAACACAGCCAATCTCTCATGCAACCCATAACCATGTAAGAAGTGGAAGCAACGGTAAAGAAAATGGTAGAGGGAACAACCCTGGTCCCGGATGGCTTCACGATTGACTTCTTTCACCATTGCTGGAAGATGCTCAAAGAGGAGGTCCTTGACTTGGTTGAGGAATCTCGCCAAAAAGGACGAATCCTTCCAGTGCCCAATGCCATGCACCTCGCTCTCATCCCAAAATAAATTGGTGCCTCTCACCCAGGTAAGTTCCGTCTGATCTCCCTTTGCAATGTTATTTACAAAATCATCTCAAAAGTGGTGGCCAATAGACTGAAACCCCTCCTCCCACTGCTCATTTCCCCAGAACAATTGGGCTATGTAGAAGGCCTCCAAATCCTAGATGGCATAATACTTTCTCATGAGGTATTCCACTCTCTTAAAACCACCAAAACCCCTAGCATGATCCTCAAACTGGATCTCTCCAAGGCCTTTGATAAAATAAGTTGGTTCTTCATAGAAAAAATGTTGCTCACTTTTGGCTTCTACCATGATTGGGTCCAATGGATCCTCTCCCTTATTTCCTTTGCCTTCTTTTCAATCCGGCTCAATGGCTCTCCCTCCTCCACTTTCTCCCCCTTGCAAGGTATCCAACAGGGTGATCCTATTTCCCCTTTCCTTTCCATCCTCATGGATGAAGGTCTAGGTTGTATGATTCAATCACCCATGGCATCCCACACCCTGAGAGGTTTATCACTTCACAATTCCCCTCCGCTGGCCTGCCATCAATTTGTGGATGACAATATCCTCTTTGGACATTCCTCTATCCAAGAAGCCTGCACCAGTCACCCTTATCCTTCACTTTTCGGTCTCCTCCTTGCCTTATAAATATTTGGGGGCCCCTCTTTTTGATGCAACCCTCAAGCATGCCTCCTGGAAGGAGCTTATAGACAAACTCGAGAACTTTTTAACCTCTTGGACCTTCCAAGCCCTCAATCTCCCTAGTCAAGCGGTCTTGATCAAGTCCACTCTGCAATCAATGCCTCTCTACCTCTTCTCCATTCTGGCAGCCCCAAAATGGGTTTTGAAAGCCATCAAATCTCTGCAGAGGTATTTTCCATGGGGCTGCAATGATAATAATCGATGATGGGCATTGGTAAGCTGGGATAAGCTCTGTAAAAAGAAAAATGAAGGAGGTCTTGGCATCAGAGATCCGGAGCTAAATAATCAGGCGCTCTTGGAAAAAATTTGGTGGAACTGGATCTCTAAAAACAACTCACCCTTGACCAAGGTATGGAACAAAAAATATGCACCAGATTATCCCCCTCATTCCTTGATCAGATTTGATGAAGACTCTCCAGGATCACACATTTGGAAGGAATCCAATAAACAAAGGGAGCTCATACATCAGCATAGTTTATGGGAAATAAAATATGGGGACAAGGCCCTCTTTTGGTGTGATTCTTGGCAACAAATTCCTTTCCTGAAAATTCTCCTCCTAGAATCTGACAGTTAGAACTACATTCATCTCAATGCTCACCTAAAAGTAGAAGAATTCTGGAAACCTTCGAATGATGGGTTCCGCTGTTGGAAATATCCCTCTACCTGGAACATTGCCCCCAACAAAGATATATTGGAAAAAATATAGCCTAAAATCTACAACCGTCATCTCAAGCAAACTCCTGGTATGGATATCATTCGATGGGGTCACAATTCATCTGGCACCTTCTTGGTCAAAGAAGCCTATGATATCTTGTCAGCCTCATCGGACAGTCAAGCCTTGCCTGTATGGAACCATATTTGGAAGTCACCTCATTGGCTCAAAATATCTCACTTTGTCTGGCTTCTTATGCATCGACGGATACTCACTTGGGAGAATCTGGCTCGAAAAGGATTCCTAGGTCCCTCCAGATGTTGTCTCTGCAATGATCATAAGGAAACCATTGACCACCTACTGGACACCTACCCTTTCACCAGCTCCTTATGGGACCAAGTTGTTGAGGTTTTTCGGTGCACTAATAGAGTTAGAGGTAATGCAACTGATTCGCTACAACAATGGATGGATTCTCCTTTTGAAATAAATATCCTCAATCAAATTTGGATGCTCACCCTAGGGTTCATATTCTGGATCACCTGGAAAGAGTGAAACAACAGAATCTTCAAGGATTCCAAAACCTCTATTCAATCACTCTGGGATTCGATAAAAAAGAACCTTCAGGAAACCATTCACTCGAAAATATGGATGAATGTGGACCTCCCCACCTATCAGAGTGAACTGTACATCTTGGAAGCCTTAAATTTCAACTCTTCCATTGTCCCTCCCTCCATCAGTAAACCCATTATATGGGTGGCAAGCCCCCTGCAATGGGATCCGCCTCCTGAGAAAGTCTTCAAGTTGAATTTTGATGGGGCCTCCAAGGGAAACCAAGGAATGGCTGGATTTGGGGGAGCTATAAGAGACCACAAAGGAGATATCATCCACCTTTTATATGACAACATGGGTCTCAACTCTAATAACACCGCAAAACTAGAAGGTATGGTCGCAAGATTAAAGATAGTTTACAGGAAAAATATTCTTCCTTTAATTATGGAAGGTGACTCGGCTATCATCCTCTCCCTGGATGCCAAAATTATCTGTGGCTCATCGGTTTCCAAAGTCACCTCGATATGGTGCCTAGCGCATGGTTTAAGTTGTCTGGCCACACTCCTGCAGAGCATGCAAGCTATCATATTTCACCACGTGCATAGGAAAGACAACGCCTTAGCAAACTTTTTAGCTAACTCAGGTGTGAACTCTCCTCTTACCCTTATGGAAGGCATGTTACAGGACCCCCTGGAAACTCCAGTGCTTCTCAAGATTAAACAACTGGCCAGAAGTGACCTTTCCCTCCCAGATGCGGGTGATAGAACTGACGACTGACGACATGCCACTCCTTAGTCTTTGCACCTGTCATGTGGTGAGCAACATGAGTCAAAACTATCCATTAACCTCGACACCATGAGCCCCTAGAACCTTTGACATCCATCATGCATGGGAGACACTCTGCTTGTCACTTTGGCACCTTCGACGTGGGTTGGCGACGACCTGTTTTCCTCCTAGCCTTCATGGAACTGCAAAGAAATTCAATGTGTGCAGGTACCATGGAAGGTTGAAAGGAGGATATGAGAGCCATGGTGAATTATTATAGAATTTTGGTAAGGTTCTGCTTGACTCTGAGCATTTATGGGCTCTCTGTGCATTTGGAAGCTCTCTGTGTGTTTAGAAGTTCATCCTTTATTTGGTTAGTCTATAGCTGCAATCCTCAGCCCGTTAGTCTTACAAAGGGGAGGTATACTTTGGTTTTCATGTCGCGTTAGAGAGGAACACCGAGACAGGAAATATCAGGAAGAGGCAAAGCCTAGTGTTGTTGTAGCTTACAATTCTTAGCCGACTATGAACCCCACATCTCTTCTCAGGTCCGCATCTTCATGGAAGCCTTGGAGGGGAAATTCCTAAACTAGAATTTAGCAACAGGATAGGATGGAAGCCATATAAACCATTACTGGCTCATGAAAAACATGTTATGCAATTTAGTTGAGGACATGCTCAGCAACTGGTTCGATTCCTGTGACTTTGTCCTTGCCATAAAAACTAGAAATGCTGAGATTGACACTCAGCTCACGACCATGGATAACTCATTTTCCAAGAAGGGAAATGTAGGAATCTCAAGGCATGCTGGTCTAAGTGGAGGTGGCAGTGGAAGTGCGATTCGAGGAATGTTTCTTGTTAGTCATGAGTGAGGTGGCAGTGGGAGTGTGATAGGTTGCACGACTGCGGCTCCACCAGCTTCGCCTTTCCCCATCCCATCGACGATGGAGCCACTCTTCAAGTGCCTGAAGGAAATGAATGGCCAGAAGCCTGAATAGTAGCAGCTACCGTCTCAACCGGCTCCGGAACCCGCGACCAATTCATCCAGCCAGTCGTAGGAAGAACGATGGGCCTACCCCGTCATTGTAGAAAGTCCATTGGCCGGATGGTCATGCTTCCCAGTAGCAGAAATGACCCCTCATCCCAGGATTTTTTGTTGTGCAAAAAAGTGTCAAGCATATCTATGGTTGTTTTTAAATTTGAACAATGTATCTATGTCTATGTCGGTGTCTGCAAACTATGTCCAAGTTTATGTCTATATCTCTCTACTTTAAATTTGAATCCTATAATTATGTCTCAAGTCTTGGCCCTCGGCCAGTTCTTTTAGTCATGAACATTCTCGTCGATGGTTTTCATAGACTACCCTCATTTTTTGAGAGGCTTAGGGGGTGGCTTCACCTCCTGAGACCTCCTTTGGCCAGGTTGATTTTTGTATATTTTTCCTCAGTATTTTAATAGAGATGTACAACTTAAAAAAGAAACATGCCATACTTAATCTTATTTTTTAGCTAAAATTGTCCTCAAACATGGAGTGAACTATCCTAACCAGAAAACTACAAAAGCAAGCTTCTGCAATTGTCTAAGGTTACATCAAGAGTTAGGGAGGGTTTCACCTCAACCCTCACATATTCATATTAGATCAAGGATACCCTTCTGCAGATATTATTTTAGTATAAAAAAACAATGGAAATCCTTGCAAAATCTCTAATCATCCATGAAAAATAAAACAAAGAGACTGAAAACCTCACGTTGAACTTGTCTCTTAAAAATTTTCTCACCAAATATCCTCAGTTAAATCTTGGATGGGAACTCCCACATCTCCAACCTTGATTTTTACAAATTAATATCACATATGTTTATATCCTTCATGTCAAACCCTAATTCATAAAATAATAATAAATGGGATCTAGAAGCCCTAGACATAGGGTGATTCTCTTTAGTGTGCTTTTAGGGATTGATTAAATCATAAGGTAACACGTGTCACCATTCTCTTTGTTGTGGAAGCTCCACATCTGTGACTTATGCCTTGATCAATGTGTAGTGTCTCATAAAATATCCGTCGAACATGCTTGAATTGTCCCTTTTACGAGGGAATCCCTCCTTTAGGGGCTAGATCGATTATTTAATCCATAAATATTGTTCTTTTATTATTCTAATTTAATCCATAGCCATGTTTGATTCTCATCAAGCCATAAACCATGTTGTAGAAATCTACTAAAGAAGGGTGTTCATATTCTATGGTTCCCTTAATGTGCATATCATCCATTAATGTGGTCCTGGAAAAGTTTCCATCAAACCATCAATGATCCTCCACACCTTTGTTCTTTCCTAGGATGATATTAATTTCTCAATAAAGATAGAACAAGCTGCATGGCCTCCAAGTGCCTCATGCGCTCTGTAACTAACACAAAACTTCAAGGATCTTCTATTGTGCTAGTGAGATAAGAAAGGCCCATGAAAATGAAAAATGGAGCATGCATTTCAAAGGGTAACAATCAATAACAAACCTAATCAAATCGAACATTGCATCTGGCATTGGGATTGAACAAGGGTTTTGTTCTAAATCATTTTTTTATCAGAGATACAGAAAGGATAAATCAACATCATATTTGGTATGCTAGCATATAAATTTTGTGGTATTCATCAGTCTGTAGAGTTGCATGCAAAGATCCTAGTTATTTCTCAAAACCATTTTAGAATTTATGAAGGACAAGGTTAAGTTGATTTTATGCCTTAAAAACCTTCTTAATCTTGATGGTACATATGTGTATATCCTTGAGGCCAAAAGTTTTGATTACTATTGGTAGACTATTACCATATAATCTAAGGTGATTTTAACTCAGTTCTTAAGTTACATTATCTAGTGAAGTCCCCATCTTCTGCTAATGTGTTGGACAAGTGCAAAGTACAATCCAAAGAAAACAAAAAATCTGAAAACTTGAATATCTAATATCTTTTATTCTCCATATCAATTGATCAATATCATTTGTAGTTCTTCTGTGTTTTTCTGCTTATGATTTTGTTAAACTCTATTGTTTGATGTGTGTGGTGAATTTGCAATTTGGATTTATTTCTTTTACCGACAAAGACTTATTTTATAGTGAGTATATACTACCATTTCATGGTCAAAATGCTGACCAAAATCAAAATTCTTTAGGGATATACTAGTGAAACTTGATAATTCCTAATTGTGTTTTGGTATGCATAGCGTGATTAGGATCTCATCCTAAAATCATTGTGAGAGAAACCACTTTAAACTACCAATTTTATGGATGATTGGATTTGTTTCATCTTTGTAACTAGTGTTCTTTCAGAGCTTTGCCATTGTATGAGGCTTGACCATTTTTGCATAAAAACTTACTGAAGATAGGTGGCTAGATTTAAAAATGTTATAATCCTACAACCCGAGCTTAATACAATCACAAACACTGGAATTATGGTTTCCTGAATTTTTTCTATGTCTATATTTTCTTTTCTTCGTGTATATCATTTTTTGTTTACTGTTTCAGGAAATTGGAATTACAAGTCACTACTATTGAAAAGCTAAATTTTTCATTTTTTTTTCTTTTTGCATGAAGGGATGATGATTTTGACTTGGACCTAGAGGACATAATGGTTATGGAAGCTATTTGGATCTCTATAAAGGTATGATATATTAATTTTGTGCATGCATATAAATAAATATCTGCATATGTTCTCTCAATGAAGCAATTGTATCCTTTTAGGAAAAAAAGCATACATATTACAAAGATATCAGTGGAATGAGGTGATAGTGGGCACTTTCACCTCCAAAAGTTGCAAGATCAGGGTAGGTGAGAAAATAAACCAAAATGATACTTGATTAAGTGACCCCTTATTTTATTTGAGCACTAGATGGAATTGTATGATATAGGAAACCCATTTTAGGTGACACTATTCCATAAACTTATATTGTGAACTGAGAGATATCAACGAATGGTAATTGTATGGAGCATAGTAAAAACATACTATTGGGATTCACACATTATTTTAATGCTTATATACATGAATGCTTATAGATGTATGTTTCCATTTATATCTAGTATGTTTTGGTCTCTTTTACAATCTGCATGCTTTAAACAGGTCACGATGTTGTGCTTTATGGTTTTACTATTGAGGATGAGGATTTTATAGGCATGGGTGCAATACTTCTTGATGGAGTTGTCCTGGGAAAAAATGATATGGTTTTATTTGGATCACTTGTGACACAAAATGATAGAATACCCTCTGTAGAGGTAACATCTTTACTTCTACATCATAGGATGAAAGATCCATTGAATTGGTATAATTGATTCTATTATTGTGCTAATTTTTTTATTCTAGGAGGTTACTGCAACTGTAAAAATACTCAAATTGGTCTTTTAACCTAACCTAATGTAAACTTCTATGAGGGATTCATATCCAGTTTCAAATTGTGCTAATGGAAAGGTTGTGTTCAATACATTTTATTTTGTCTAAATAATGGTTGGGCACTTTACATGCCTAAAACAAGGATGATTGGGAACAAAGGTCAAAGCATTTATGGCTTCCATGTCATTTCACCTACTATTCATTTATTGGCCAATAACATAATTAGTCAATAGTAGAGTTTTTTGGCTCATAATTAAAAAATTAACCATGACTTATGCTTTCCATCATAATTGCATAATTATCTGAAAAGTAGATTATGTGGTCAATACACAATAAATGAAGGGCATGATTTAAGGCTATAACAAATTACCAGATATCATGAGGACATAATTCTTATTTTCATAGGATATTTGGGATTTTTTGCTAACAATAAAAAGGCCAAAGTGGAATATTTTTTTGTTAATAAGAGGGAACCTTTTTATTACTGCTGAAACTGAAGTCTATTATTTACAAGCTCCTGACTCCTAAGACATGGAGTTAGGCAATGGTATTGCAACCAGAAGAGAAAAACAAACAAAATGGACCAAATAGTGTGACACAAAAGCATGAGAGCTTCCTAGCCTCTAAAATGAAGCACCCTTACATGACTACAAGCCGAAAACAGTGAATTAAAAGAAGACATAAAGATAAATAGAGAGATAAACATCGACATACATAACAGGACCCGAGGCGAGATGAAGGCTAAGGCCACATGGTGGATTCTACCTCATCCTCTGTGGAAACGTTGCTAGTTTCCCTAGTCACATTGCTGATTTCCGAATCCTCGACGTTCCTCTGGCCGCGCTGAAAAGGAGGCTCAACTAACTACAGCAAACTTCTCATATGAACCGGGTTGCTTTCTGTTTGATTTTTATCATTTAAACAATATGATGTTAGGATCTTAACTGAGAGAATAACATGCACAACAATAAATCACAAGAGACAATAGACACAAATATTTATCCTCGAGAAAACCATAAAGGATAAACCCATCAACTTCCTCAAAGATAGAATGAGCACTAATGGCAGCAGTAAAACCCAAAGATAGAAAGATGAATTCGAACAGTTGTTGTCTCTCTCACTTGTGTGAGCTCCTCTTCTCTCACCTATGTGTTATAGCTGGGTGAGTGTGTGTAATAAATAGAGAGGCTCACTCTCTATTTATACTAGTTTTCAACTTGAAAATAACTTACCAGGGCTGACTTCTCTAGGAGAGTCTAATAACCCTAGTGCCCCACAACTATGGGGACTTTTCCCCTTGATCAACAAGGACGGTTAACCTCTATGACTTTACATGACTTGATTACATTAATGATTCTCCTGAGAGGAACATTGGGGACCAATAAAACACAATATAGAAAATATACGAGTGAATAAATTTCGAAGTTACAAATACATCAACACTTTTAGCGTCCTTGAAAGTGCCAATAGTTATTCTTACCAAATCTGCAAATCTCTCCCTCTAATTCATAGAGCGTGAGAAAATAAATTTGAGATGCCAATAATTAGACATGACCACCTCATGCCCAAGATTAATCTTGAACTCCCCATAGATATCCGTCTCCATCGTAGCAAGGGAACATTGGATGTGCTCCAGAGTAGGCTTGGTTGAACAAGGTTTCCCATTCCTCTTCTTCATTACCACCTCCCTGTGCAGCCATGCTGAACAAACAACTTGAAAATCTGGTGGAATGGTTCCTCCTACATGAGCGATTCCTTACTCTGCCTTTTGTCAGAGTACTCAGTCAGTATTTACTCAATCCTGCGTGGTAATTCTTCTCTCAAACAGTCTGCAAAATCATGAATGTTATGTTTTCCCTCTCCTCCTTGCTCAAATAGTTACTCGGATGCCATCATAGTGCTCCTCCAATGTAGAACTAGGTACATTAGAGGAATTTTGAGGTCTAAAATGGGCCTCCTAAGGGAAATAATAAAATAATAGTTAAAATAATAAAATAATATTTATTAATTTTGGAGGAAAAAAGAAAAAACTACTTTTTGTGTTCCTATTTTCGACATATCTCCCTGTGTTTTTACTTAAATTTCGATCGAGAGAGCTCAGTAGATGCGAAATTTGATTCTGTATCCAACAAGTACACACACTGCATAATTTTGATGGACCCCGCTACCCCAAAAACAAGAAATACTTGAAAAAACTTGATGATGATGTCATCATCACATTTTTTCAGGTATTTCTTGTTTTTGGGGTAGCGGGGTCCATCAAAAGTATGCAGTGTGGGTACCTGTTGGATGTGGAATCAAACTCTACATCCAACGAGCTCTCCTGGTCGAAATTTGAGTAAAAAATAGGGAGATATGTCGAAAATACGAACAAAAAAAGTAGTTTTTTATGACAAATATGTCAATTCAACCATTATGGTTGACTTATCTTATTGGAATTATATTGGTTCTTGAATTCCAACTCACAAGAACTTATTGTTGGCACGTTTTCTTATAAGGCCCATTTTAGACCCCAAATTTCCTCTAATGCGTATAGACATGGATGAGGGATGGCTTGAGGTTTTTTCCTGAGAAGAAATCAAATGCAAAAATTTGTCAGGATCCATTGCATAATGCAGGATCGAATGGCCATGATAATTCCCACGTAGGACCGTATGAACCTTGTGATCTATATGAGTTTTATCATCCTTACAATCCTTGCATAGATCTCCAACAATATTAAGAATGCAGGAGGTCATGAAATGGGAGACATCTATCCCCTCATGAACCTTCCCATTCTTGTGTTCACTTGTCAACACCTTTCTGATGTCTCCTGAAAGTTTGAATATTATGTTGAAGAGGAAAAATAAAAGAACCAATTTTTTTTTATAAATTTAAATGGGGTCGTCGATTTTTTGATATTTTCGGAGTGGAATTTGTCGTCGGATATCCATCCAATCCGACGACTATGCCACACTACTGACACATTAGTCATCGGTTATCCGACTGACTGGAAGTAAGAGTCATTGGTTTTACGACATTTTTGGAGTGGCATTTGTCGTTGGATATCCATCAAATCTGATGACTATGCTAAACTACCGACGCCTTAATTTTGTCAGTGATCCTATAGGTATTACGAAGGTTCTTCGGAGTCCATAACGGAGTGACTCGTTGCATTTTCGACACATATGGATAGGTTGTCAATTGGCTGACGGATATGGAGTGCCATTTGATGTCGATTTTTTGACAACTAGGTGTCGAAAATCCGACGAGTATATTTCTTTGTTGGAATTGACATGAAATTCCACTGTCATTTTAAAAGAAAGAAAATTGTCGAATTGCCGACATCAATATGTCGAAAATTGGACATTTAGGCCGTCGAATTTTGTGGTGAAATTCACTTGTGTGGTGATGTAGCAAATGAAATGCCAAAAATTAATGTAGCCTTGGAGAATCGACATGATGATCATCAAATGTCCATGGTGTAAGTACAAGGTATGATACAAAATCAACCTATTTCTATTTTGATTGACCTAGGTTCGAGTTTAATCTATGTGTCACCTAGAATCATAGAGAAATGCAATTTATCTTTGAAAAAGTTTGAAAAGTCTTAGTTGGTTCAGTTAGCTACAGGAACCAAAAGAAAAGTAGTTAATTATGTTGAAAGTTGTGAAATGTTTATAATTTAGTTTAAAACTCAAGTAAAGTTAAATGTTTTGTTGTTAGGGTCTTATGATGTTTTAATAGGCATTGATTGGCTGGAAGTACATTAAGTATTTTTAATTTTTTTTTAGAAAACATTTACTTATTTAAATGATAAAGGAGAAATAATTACAGTCAAAAGGATACCTAAGAAAGTTTCTGTTAGAAAAATCTCAGCTTTACAAATGAAAAAGGCTTTAAGGTTGTAAATTTTTTCTGTACATATAATAAATAAGGAACACATGGATAAAGAAGATAAGCTGAAATTTGATGATATTCCAATCCTATGAAATTTCTCAAATGTTTTCCTGGAAGAAAATCCAGGATTACCTCCAAAGAGAGATCTATATTTTACTATTGATTTAGTACCATGAGCTGTACCAAATTCAAAATCTCCTTTTTGAATGAACATTTTAGAACTTAATGAATTAAAATTACAACTACAAGAATTGATAGACAAAAATTATGTAAGATCAAGTGTATCCCCTTGGGGAGCACCTGTCTTTTTCGTTAAAAAGAAAGACGGTACATTACGTCTATGTATAGAATACCATCAACTAAACAAAATGATAGTTAAAAATAGATATCATTTTTCCAACATCGATGATTTGTTTGATCAGATATGTGGAGCAACAATATTTTTAAAAATAGACTTGAGATATGGATATCATCAAGTCAGAATTAGAGATGAAGAAATTTTTAAAACTGCTTTCAAAACCCGATACAGGCATTATGAGTTTGTAGTTATTCCCTTTGGGCTAAAAAACGCTCTAGCCACCTTTATGTGTTTAATGAATAGTGTCTTAAGTAAATACTTAGATAAATTTGTAGTCGTCTTCATAGATGGCATATTAATTTATTCGAAAATGAAAGAACATGATGAAGACTTGCAAATAATACTACAGGTTCTAAGATAACATAAACTGCATGTTAAATTCAATAAATGAAAATTCTATAAAGATAAGATACAATATCTAGGTCATGTGATATCCAAGGAAGGAATATCAGTTGACCTAGATAATATACAAGCAATAATTGAATGGCATGTTCCCAAAGATGTAATGAATGTACGATTATTCATAGGAATTGCGGGTTATTACTGTAAATTCGTAGAAGGATTCTCGAAGATCGTGAATCCCATAACATCCTTGTAGAAAAATGGAAAAATATTTGTCTGGGATGAAAAGTGTGAAGAAAGTTTTAATAAATTAAAAGAATTATTAACTACTGCACCTATAATAAAAATAATAGATCCAGACAAGGATTTCATTGTGTGCATTGTTGCATGCAATGAAGATTTGGGTGGAGTACTAACACAAGAAGGGAATGTAATATATTATGAATCAAGGAAGCCAAAAACACATGAAAATAATTATGCAACATATGATTTAGAGATGGATACCATAATTCATGCTCTGAAATCTACTAAAGTGGACTCAAGCCAGATCTCCCTAGTCCAAGTGGATATAGAACAAATCAAGAACATAATACAACCTACTTTCCTAGATCAAATGGAAATGCAAGTTATTAGATAAATCACTTACTTGAAGTCTGCAAATCCTCTTCTCCCTTTGTTGATCCATGCTCCAGAGCCTTCAGATCTTGAGCTGCAAAACCCTGTACAACAAGTGGAAATAAGCAAATAGTACATGTGTATCTAAACGTGAATTTATCTAAGATAACAGTTAAGGAATAAATATCTAAACATCATCAACACAATAACATTTATGGAAAGATATTTGTATTACTGTAATCAAGGAGAGACAGAATTACATAAAGAAGGAGTGTCACAACCTAGCCTTAACATTGAAACCTCCCATCCAACAATCCAAGCTAAGCCTCCAAAGCAAGATAGTAAGCCTCCCAAAGGATGATAGGGATCACCTAGAAATTCCACCAGCATAAAAGTACCATAGTCTTGTTAAAATAATGTAACTTTGGAAGATATTCTAGTTGTATTGTATTCCTCCTATTGGAGATGAGTTTGGTCTTGTTAGAGTCATTGAAAGATGCAATGTAAACCTCATATTGTAATTTGGGTCATTAGTACCCAAGCGTCAATATAATAAATGCTATTTGTAATGTACAGTTGAACAAGTCAGCCCTGACATCTAGTGAAGTTGGTCCCACCAAGTTAGAGGTCAAGTCAACATAACAATATAAATAGGGAGGCACTCCCCTTCATTTGTACTCACTCACTCAAGCAGTTTTGCAAGAGAGAGAAGAACTCGTGCACTAGAAACGAGTAAGAAGAAGTTGTATGGGTTTTACATTGTCTTGGTCAAATTATATACTAAGGAATTTTTGAGGTTTTTTCTCCCTTGTGGTTTCCCCGAAGAAATCTTTGTGTTCTCTTGTGTTCTCTTATGTTGTTGCATTTTTCTTTCTTTTAGTGATCCTTTGCTTATGGTTATGATGTTATTATGATAAATGTTTTTAGATATGGTATAACCATTAAAAATCTAACATGATATCAGATATACCGTAAAATAAGTCTTTGTGCAGCCAAAACAGTGCTATAGCTACAACTATTGAAGATTAGGGTTTCAAGCTTGAAAACCCTAAAAGACCAAAACTAGTAATTTTGGTAATTTCTCCATATCGTGAGATTGGATAATTCTCAATAGCCAAAAATTTTACAGGTCGAAGATATATTCCTGATTTACCCTATGAAAAATTTTGAGCCTCATATTATCTATAATTTAGGAGATACGATTCCTCCAACTCAAGGTTCCAACCTCTCCTAGATTTCAACCTTAAATAAGTGACCTAGAGAGGATCGCTATATCTAGGTCTAGAAATGTCCAAATGAGATTTCATAAGCTGTTATAGAAAGGGCACGGACTGTACTTAGAGTGGTAAAAATATCAGAATCCTAATTTGAACGAGTGACACATGTCCATATGTACAAGTTCTCTATGTTGAATAGTCCTGAAATAAGTCACCTTGGAAAATTTAGCATAAGTCCCAATTGGTGAAACCAATTCTGCTCTAACATGCGGTGTTGGAAATAAGACAGATGATTGTACCTCAATGCAAATTTTTAGACATAGAGGAGTGGTACTTTCAGAGATATCGTAGAAACAACATCAGTCATTTCTACAGAAGAAACCAGAGAAAAACTAGGGCTTCCTTTTCCATGCACTTCCCTCCACCAATCAGTTGAAGAAGGAGGATCATCAAATTCTCCATAGGAATGTGCATCTCTCTATGTAAGAATTTTCTCATTCTATTAACTTTCATTTTTTTGACCTAACACTGCTGCCAAAGAAAACTAGGGCATCACATATTTTGCAGTTCTGTCCACAGTTTTGGGAAAATAAGTATACTTCTCAGCTTTCCTTGAGGAGGCACATATTTATATCCAATTAGATCTAAAATATACCTAATTAAAAAAATTATGGTTTCTCTATCAAACCCTAGGTCCACTAGAAGCATTCTTTCAAAAGATCCTTCAAGCAAGCATCAAGTTGAAGCATTCTCACTGGTAAGTTTAATCCTCTCTATTTCCATTTGAGGTTCTCATTTTTATCATAATGAAAAATTGTACCAATATTGAGGAAAAGCTTGAAAGAATCAAGAACTTCTAAGCATGAGTGATAGAGTGCTTACCATACTTGAAGAAGCATGAAAAACTATGCCAAAGAAAGAGCTGCAGATCCAAACAGAGATGAAGTCAAAGCAAAGCAAAAGAAGGACCTAATCAAAACAAAGAAGAGTATTTCCATCTCCCTTAGATCTCACATGTAACATCCTTGAATACTCCCAAGGATATGTTTGATGCAATGAACAGTATGTACAAAGATGACCTTGAGAACTCAACTCAAGAATGTGAAGGTGCAGTGTCATAAAACATTCAATGACTACTTCACAAGAAGATCTCATCTCAAGGAGCAATTAGAAGCTGTTGAAGACAATGTCAAAGAAGCAGAAGCATAATGGTCTTCCAAATTCAGTCAAGAGATTTGTTCTAGTAGGAATATCACATATGAGGAAATGAACGATTGATTGAAGAAGAGAAAGAACAATAATGAAGAACATTCCCACCAATAATAGAAGGACATCTCACAACTCAATAGTTCAGTTGTGATGTAAAAGGACACTTTGCGAAAGAATGTCCCAAGAAGGAAGGACATAAGGATGATATGTTCTAGAAGTACCAGTCGATCATACAGAATGATGTTTAGATATGATCTCAAGACATAAAGGGAAGTTTTATGAAGTCTTCCAAGAAGATCTACAAGATTGAGTATACTGTCAATCGAAGTATAAAAAGATACAAAGTAAGTTTCATGGTTTCTATCAATAGAGAGTCGATTATGGAAAGACACTGATCTAGGAACTAGAAACACCTCTTCAATAGTGGATATTACACTAGACAATTGGTGTAATCAAAGTAGAAGAACAAATAAAACAACCTATATGGTTTGAGACTCTCTACAGAGAACCACCTATGCACAGAAGGATTTGTACAAGCTCAATAGGCACCCATGGTATAGCACATGCAGTCATATGAGAAGCTTGAGGATCAGCTAGAGTGATGGAGATCCCAACCTTTACTACAAGGTTGAAGATAGAATCCTATAAAGAATAAGACAAAACTTGCAACAAAGTTCTAGATGAAGGATCTTGATATCTAGTGTCCTCGACAAGTGACATAGATGGATACAAAGAAGACTAACAACAGAGGAGACTACCTATCACCCTAATGCCCTAATACAGATGCAAAGGGAGGATGGTGCTCCACCTAAGAGGGAGTGATGATGGTAGATCCCAAAGTTCAAGAATCTTAACATGATTCTTGAGTTTAGAAGCATGATGAAATCTAGAAGACATTTTACTTATCCAAGTAAAATATGCAGAGTAATGGTGTGGTACCTAAAGGGAACTGCAAAGGTATGATGACTTTGATTGAGTTGGTAGTACTATCTACTCCAACATATTGCAGAAAGCAGAGTGTTTCTCTTATTGCAACCAAGGATGAATATGTTGCAGCTAAGAAGAAAGAAAGTAAATATTCCTCAAGTAATGAGGAATATAATCCAGAAGAATTATACTGATGAAGATGAAGACTATACTCTTATCCATTCCATCATTGGATAAGAAGGGGCACACTGGTAGGACACACAGACACAGTTCTATGTGATATGTGGTGTAAGAAGACTTGTTCCGTATTTTCGATCATGAGAAAGATAGGAACAGGTCCTTAGAATTAGACGATGAAGTTGAACACATTTGGCAGAGACTCCAACAGTTCAATAAGACAAAGATCAAGATGGAGTCTACCAAAGAAACAAATATAAGTATTTGAATGCCATTTCCTATATATCTAGTTGTTCAAGATGTGTACATAGATATGTTTCTAGATTCAGTAAATGTATTATGCATATTAGAATGTTTGTAGTATACTACTAATATGTAGGTGATGGGTAAGTGGCTTATGTTGTTGCACAATGTTTGATTGATACTTATGAAATAATGTCTTATCAAGATGGAAGACATATAGAAAGCTACTGTATATAGATGTTTGTTGCATTAACAGAAATAGTTGCATGACTATATGACATATATATTTATGTATGTCACATGTTACAAAATGTTTCTAATTGTACAATTGTATTTGATTTGTAGGAAGGATTGTATGCAATCACCCACAAAAGAAGAATGATGCTAGTTGTGAATGTACGATACCATTGCAGATGTACAAGAGAAGAATGATGTAGTTATAGATGCACAAAAGAAGAATGATGCAAATTGTGAATGTACGATACCATTGTGGATATACAAGAGAAGAATGATGTAGCTGCAAATGTACACAAAGAGAATGTTTAAAGAACAAGTTATAGAAAGGATCTATAAAGCTCAAATATGTTCCTACAAAGGAACAAGTGCCAGATGTATTGACTAAGCCTCTAGCTCATGTAAATTTTGAATACTTTTGAGACATTCTTGGTGTAGTCCGAAAAGAACTCTCTCAAAAGAGGGAGTGATGGTAGATGGAAGAAGGATGCAGTGGTGAGTAGCTCAGTCTAGAGTAGGGTAAGTCTGGCTAAGATGGTTTGGCTCGAAAGGGTTAGTCAGATGAGGCTTGTTGATCCTAGGGGGATTAGTATGTCTAGCTAGATCAGTTTAAACCAAGTGGGTTTGTAAGCCAGGACAAGGCTTGTTGGTCCCTAGGAAGATCCATCTGTCTAACTAGGCTTGTTTGCTAGAAAGGGTTAGTAAGTTAGACAAAATGCTCAAGTGGATCTACCAGAGAACTCACTGTGATGCTGCTCCAAGATAGTTAGAGGGCAGGATGGTTATTACCATATTTCTATATTTTTGATATGTGTAGTTCAGTATTATTATACTGAGGAGTGTTCAGCTTAGTATTGTAATACTGGTGGTTGCTAAGATGATTGGTTCAACATTGATATGCTAATTGTTGAGATGGTTGATTCAATATTGCTATACTGATGATTGTTGAGATGTGTGCTTCAGTATTGTTATACTGATGATTGTTGTGATGGTTTCTCCAGTATTTTTATACTGATGATTGATGAGATGTGTGCTTCAATATTATTATATTGATAGTTGATAGTTCCAGTGTTGTTACAATGATTGTTTCAGTGTTAGCACACTGATGATGGTTGATTGTTGAGATGTTTGATTGAGATAGTTTCAGTGTTGCTACACTGATGATTGGTTATTCTTTAGATGATTGTTGAGATGTTCTTAGTGATATCACACTAATGATTGATAAGATGATTGCTGATATAGTTTCAATATTCATATACTGATGTAGCAAGTTCAGTATTCTCATACTGATGATTGTTGATTGATTGATAGTTTCAGTATTCTTATACTAATGTAGCAGGTTCAGTATTCTCATACTGATGATTGTTGATTGATGAGATGATTGATAGTCTTAGTATTCCTCTACTGATGTAGCAAGATCAGTAGTTTTATACTGATGCTGATAAGATAGTTTCAGTATTTCTATACTGATATTAATGATGATGTTGCTTCAACATTTGTATGGCGATGTTGATGATTTAGTTATGGTCCCAACACCTTGTGTTGATGAGGTTGATGTGCTTGTGGTCCCAACACCTTGTGTTGATGAGGTTGATGTGGTTGTGATCCCAACACCTTGTGTTGATGATGTTGATATGATTGTGGTCCCAACACCTTGTGTTGATATGGTTGAAGTTAGGACACTTTGTGTTGATGATGATGAGGTTGTTTCAACATTTTTATGTTTATGGTGATGATGTTTCCCCAGCATCTCTATGCTAGTAATGTAGATGATGATCTAGCACTACAGATGATTCGGTTTTTAGCACTAACATGCTAATGATATTGTTTATTTTTTCAGTATTCATATATTGTTGATGCAGATGATGATGTTTCAATATTTCTATACTGAAGATACAGATGATGATGTTTCAGTATTCCCATACTGAAGATACAGATGATGTTTGAGTATTTACATACTAAGGATGCAGATGATGGTGATTCATTATTTCTATATTGAAGATACAGATGATGATGCTTTCGGTATTCACATTCTAGAGATACAGATGATCATAGTTTAGTATTCACATACTGAAGAAGCAGATGATGATGATTCAGATGATGATGTTACAGATGATGATTCAGTGTTTACACACTAATGTTGGTAAGTAGTTGATTCAGAATATGTTGATGTTACAGATGATGGTTCAGTGTTTACACATTGATGCAGGAAAGTAGATGATTTAGAAGAATATTCAGTATTCACATACTGATGTGGAAGAAGAGGATTCAATGCTGATGTTATAGAAGAAGGTTCAGAAGATGATTCAATATTCACATATTAATGTGGAAGAAGACGATTCAGTATTCACTTACTCATGTTACAAAAGAAGGTTTAGTATTCAGAAGATGATTTAGTATTCATATACTGATGTAATAGAAGATGATTTAGTATTCACATACTGATGCTACAGAAGATGATCTAGAAGATGATTCAAATGACTCGATATCCACATATTGATACTACAGAAGATTATTTAGAATATGATACAGTATTTATATACTGATAGAAAATGATTCAGTATGTACAGAAGATGATTCAGTATTTACATACTGAGATGCCAGAAGATGATCTAGGTGAGATCGATGATGAAGATGCATGATGATGTTCCAAAAATTCCTATGACATATACTGAGGAAGTTTTGCGGGGTTCTCTCCCTTGTGGTTTCCCCGAGGAAAATATTTGTCTTCTCTTGTGTTCTCTTATGTTGCTACATTTTTCTCTCTTTTAGTGATCCTTTGCTTATGGTTATGATGTTATTATGCTAAACGTTTTTAGATCTGGTACAACCATTAAAATATAACAAGTCTTTCATCTCTTCACAATGGAGAGAGGGTTCAATTTATAAGGCTAAAGGGATAGAGTAGGTTGAGGATTGGGAGAAGGGGTCTAAGGGATCTTCCCCATAGATTAGGGAACAAAATGCCACCTCACCTAGAAACTAGGGATGGTCCTACACCTCATACACCTTCGAGAAGAGTCTCAAAACTTTGTTTTTTTTTCCTCTAAACACCACCGATGCACCTTTCAAGAAGGGAAAGAGCATTGACGCACCTTGCATGAAGGAAAATAGCATCAATGGCACTTTTAGCATGAAGGGAAAAGGTGTCAGTGCACCTTTCCTTAGGAGAAAGAGTGCCTTCCTTCTTAGAGGGGAAAAATGTAAGGAAAGAACCTCCTATTCAATGCCATTAAGCCAAGAGAAATTTAGGGATTCAAGCATAGGGTTAACACATGGCTCAACATGACAAGATTTTGGTGTAACATAATGCCCCCCAAAGCATGAAGTTAGAGGAATGTGATAGGTGAATGCTTTGTGAAGTGAAGCAATCGAAGGAAAGGATGTTGGGTGGAAGATGATACAGTACCATTGACTCAAATCTCACATGACTAACAACATGGTTGCTGACCAATACACTGCAGATCCATGGTAGTAGAGACTGACTAAACACAATCATGGCTACTAGAAATAAGCGTAGATCCATGATGAGATGATAACACAGTCACAGCCAATACAAAGTGGATCTATGTAATATGACTCAAACAAACTCCATCACAACCTAGGAAACATATCTGACAACCCAAGGTCTTCAAGGCGAACCCACAATGATAGGAATATAACCATGTGATTACAATGTATTGATGTTGAACATGGTAGAAACCACTTGATTACCAGCCATTAATCTAAATTGTTAACAAGTGTGAGGGATACCACCATTTATGTCAATGATTCCTAAGGTATCTCAATACATACCATTGACTATGAATAAAGGACTTGGAGTCGAACACACGATGAGATCTTTCAATCAAGTGCTAATGATGTAAACTCATGTTGAAAGTGAGTTAACCTACCATTGAGGCATGCAGGTCCAATGTACTTTTCTTGGTTTCTAATACTAATTCATGGATGAGATGTTTAAGTTGACATGAATAGACTCATGGAAGGAGGGCCATGACGAATCCCCCATCATTGACACAAAACATGATCAAATATTTTTTAGAGTAAACCAGACAACAGAGTGATGTACGAGACTGACTCAGCGATGACCAACATGATAGAAGGTAAATTTATTGTAGAAAATGAACATATGACCAAATATCTATTGAACATGGGCATGGCATGACTTGGAAGTATTGACATGAGAATGATACCAATCCCCTAATTCAACTAATGGAGGGAGCATTCTTAGACAACTCAAACGAGGGAAGAAGACTCATGGAATTAGTAGGACTCGAAGAAAAAAGGAATACCCAAGTACTGAAATGCATATGCAAATGAGTGCCATGTTCAAGAGTAACTATGTACTATTGTAACAAAATACAAACTCTTTCCTTAATTTCCCCACCATGAAGGATGAGTACCTCTTTTCATTTTTACGAGTTCAAAGAGGGTAACAAACACTCGTTGTAGCTCATCAAGCAATTAGTCCATTCTCATATGTTTTACGAACCTTAATAAGGAGGGGTTCATTCCCAAAAAGGGTCCTTTATCATTTAATTTTGTGAGTCCGATGGAGATGATATTGACTCAACCACTTTAACTTCACTCTCACAGGGGAGAGGGGGATCGACCGAGGTTGGAACTGGATCGACTTCCTTGAATTCACTCTTCAACGGAGGAGTGGGATCGACCAAGGATGGACTTGGATCAACCACTTGATCAAGAAATGGGATGTCAAGGGACAAATTATGATAACCAATTGGAAGTCATTAATGAGGAATAGTAATATATTCCAAGAACCTTTAAGCTTCATCAATGTGGGGAAAAAGGTAAGTGAGGTGAATATCCTTTCATAGAAAGAAAGGATATCTAACTTTTCCTTTATGACACTTAACTATAGAGTCACTGGTTGACGGGGCATCATCAGCATGATGACCGGAGAGTGATGACACAAGTTGTTTAGACCACACTTTTGACACATGGGAATGATCAGGACAATCCTTGAGAAGGAGATCACCCTTGAAAATTCTAGAAGGGAACTTAGGTTTACGTGAGCTGGAAATAGGTACATCCATACTCCCAGCATGATGATAAGTGGCTAGTGGGATTCCAACATGAAGATAATAGGTTGGAGTTATGACCTTTTGCTTAGTGTTCTTCTTCTTATCCTTCCTTTTCATCTTCTTCTTAACCGCCCATTTACTAACATTAGAGTTTTCAACAGGTGAAGAGGAAGAAAGGGAAGTTGATTCAACATTCGACGAAGAAGGAGAAGGATTAATATGAGGTTGATTCTCATGCGATAAATGACCAGGATCCGACATAAAGGATGCATTTGGTATGACAAGATTGGAGAATAACCATATAGGTAATCCTATAGTCAATACGAGAAGGTTCAAAGTGGCCATAAAGGGAGGACCAACGGCTCCATAAGGGGGAGAAACAAAAGGCATACCCTGAAAAGGGGTCTCTTGACTAGTGGTACTGGGAGAGTCTCCCATATCTGAACTCTCTAAGAATATCTAAGGTACCATAGAAAAAAACACTACTCAAGTCTGAAAGAAACAAGAAAACTGTGTGAACAGGAGTGTATGAATGGTCAGGATCCTCACAGGATTATCAAGGATTCACAACTTGATATATACCACAGGTTCCAATAGTAAAACATGACACGGGGGATTGGGACCATACCCTTGCCTAAATACCCAACTACCTAGAAATTACATGTGTAGTAATTTCCCCGAGTGATGTTCTCGGTGTATTATGATGCCAAGACGGCTAAAAGGTTAACTCAGTTGGTCATAGGAATCTTAAGAGGGTCTCCCAATATACACTAGGTACGAGGGCGCTCAACTCCGTAGTGGTTATGTCTAATGCACAATTGTATGAAAGAGGCCTTATGATATACAATCAATTACATGAAGTACCTTTCTATATACCTCAAGGGTGCGTGAAAGGGTGTTTGATATATCGACGGTACATGGAAGAACCACACAGTACCCGAAATGTAGTATAGGAATAGAACACCAACTACCATGCTTAAAGATGCTGGAACACATCACTAACTTACACACAGTTACTAAATGTTTTTAAACCTAAGCTAGCGCTGATTTTATCTTGAATTATTAATTGGATGCATGAGGTGTAGACATGAAACGTAAAAATAATGCAAATCCTAGCTACAAGACGATGCACATTTCTCTTTCGATGAAAGCTACCTGAGGTAGGGAAATAGTTTTTTGTTAAAGAAGACAGAAATAAAATATCTAAGAAAACCAAGTTCTAGTCAAAGCCAGCTATGAAGGTTAAAGATCAACATCAATCACAATTCTTAAAAAGACCTATGAATTCTTATTAGTTTTTTTTGCTTCTCTTTTGATTGAGTTTTCTCTTCAAACAAATATGAATCTGAACAATTAAAAAAAGAATAATTATTTCCTAGAGTGCAACAATTATAACTTCATTCAATAATAGTCCAAAAAGCACAAATGGAATCAAATATGCAACACATATTAACAATGCTCAAAACAAAGTAAAGAAGCACTTCGATTTTCAAATGAATATATAAAATTGAAACTTGATAATGATACTCTTTTCAGATCTACAAACAGAAAATGAGAGAACATATACAACACTCCATTCATTTAGAAATCAAAAGGAAGATGACAAGCACACAAACAACTCCAAAACAATCAAGAATTGCTCCAAATCTACCAAAATGCAATCAAAACTCAATGATTGAGGGGAGGAAGGGTTTGGAGATTAGATCTAACTATTTAGACAGATTTGAAGAGGTCTAGAAATGTGATTAGGAATGGCAAGGAAGAACTAACAAGTGAAGGATTGAAATTGCCTACCACAACCAAGTCATTCTCTTAACTAGTAAAGCATCCCAAAATCAACAAAATCAACTCCAAACAGAGGTAATGTTGGGTCTAGGGGGTGTATGACTATCATATGCAGCCTAAACACTACAATCCATCAAACGAAAACAAAAAAAAGAAGGAAATCTGAGCTGGTCTCTAAGTTTCAAAGGGCAGGCACACCTTCCTACACTACACCAGAGTGCCTGGGTGGGGAAATCACACATACAACACTGCACAAGAGCATCAGGGAGGGGCATGTGCACTTACACCAATACATAAGAGTGTTGGCGCACCTACTACAATGAACAAGAGTGTTGGTAACACGTGCTCTTCCAACACTAAGAAAGAGTCCCAGTGACACACTGCCTCTTAAGGAAAATAGTGGCAACGATCTATCTACATAACCTAGGTGCATCGAAAATAAGAAGGGTAAAATATAGACAACCTATGGGAGAAGGGAAGAAGGTCTGATAGTGATCCAAAGAACATCAAGTGGATGTAAGAAACTCTTCAAACAAAAAATCTAAAGGAGGGAGGATCTCTAAAGGATAGCAAAAGGATTGATATACAGATATGAAATCAAAATCAAAAGAAATCAGATCTATGTACTTCCCTAGTATGGTCGCCAAATTTGTTAGTGGATAAATCTACTCAAGCGGACTCAAGCCAGATCTCCCTAGTCCAAGTGGATCTAGAACAAATCAAGTACATAATATAACCTAATTTCCTAGATCAAATGGAAATGCAAGTTATCAGATAGATCACTTGCCTGTGGTTTGCAAATCATCTTCTCTCTTTGTTGATCCATGCTTCAGATCCTTTAGATCTTAAGCTGCAAAACCTAGTAGAGAAAGTGGAAACAAGAAAATAGTACATGTGTATCTAAACATAAATTGATCTAAGCTAATAGTTAAGGAAGAAATCTCTAAACATCATCAACAAAATAAAATTTATGGAAAGATATTTGTATTACTGTAATCAAGGAGATACATGCAATTACATAAGGAAGGAGTGTCACAACCTAGCCTTAACGTTGGAACCTTCCATCCAAAAATCCAAGACAAGGATCCCAAGCAAGATAGTAAGCCTCCAAAAGGATGATAAGGATCACCTAGAAATTGCACCAGCATAAAAGTACCATATTCCTTCCTCCGTTCACAATGGATAGAGGGTTCAATTTATAAGGATAAAGGGATAGAGTAGGTTGAGGATTAGGAGGAGGGTTCTAAGGGATCTTCCCCATAGGTTAGGGAACTAAATTCCACCTCACCTAGAAACTAGGGATGGTCCTTGTAGTGAGAATTTCTCCTCACTATAGGGGCAGAAATGTCTCCCTTGTGCCTATAGGGCACAAGGGTAGGTTTCTACCCTTAGAAAATAGTAAAAAACAGAATGGTAAATGGTAAAAACAGAGCTGTGAACTAAAACTAAGTTAAGCTACACTAGAACAAGTAAATGGCAGCTATTGTGAACTACATCTAAGAGAAAATAACAAAAAGAAACATGGAGATGTAGCCCTTGTGAACCCCTCTGCATACATAAACCTGCAAAATAAACCTATACTACCATGAAAACAACCTGCAAACAATGTTAATGGAAAACCTGCAAATGAAAATATTGGTTAGAAAACAAAATAAGCAAATAAACATGCATAAAAAGAAGGTATACCTCACTTAGGTGGAAATGGGCCACCATGCCCTAGCTTATGGGAGCACCTCTCTCTTGGTTGGGGAGCAATGGCTTAGAGAAATGGAGATTAAGGAGAGGGAGAGTGGGTGGTTTGAGAGAAAGAGGTCTCAAAGCATCCATGGGCAGCATAACAATATGGAAATGAGGAGTCTTTTGAGAGTGACCCCACACCCTCCTTTTATAGTTTTTTCGAGGGATTTTAGGGTTTTAAGCCCTTGGTCAGGGCTTTAGCCCCTTTTTTGGGCCTTTAGCCCCTTTCGCCCTAACTTTAGCCCCTTTTAGGGTTTTAGCCCCTTTTTGAGGGCTTTAGCTCCTGGGTGTCTATTTTGGGGTTTTTAGCCCTTTTATTCATCCTTGGGCTCTTTTGGAGGTGTGGGAGTCAAATGGAAGGTCTTATGGAGTGAAACGAGTGTTGTGAGATGGTGTCCATGGGTGGTGTAGGCCATTGAGAGCTGTGTGGGGGATTTTTGGGTTAACAGATTTCCCCTTGATGTGTGAGGGCAGGAGCTCAACATATGGCCAACAAACATCATAGGATTTTCTATCGAGAGGTGGTGCTTCCAGGGCTGGGGCATGGTGGCTTTTGGTTTTTGTATTAATTTGGTTCCCATCAATGGGTGAGATACAATAAATGTGTGACATGTATATGTACAAGGTGGGCATTCCCATGCTTGTGACAATGTTAAAAGAATCATTTGATCTATGCTCTAAAATATAAGAGTCGATCATATACAACTGAGTGTACAATGCAGGTTTCCTCTATGTGAGGCTGAATACAATACTGATCTGGTTCATTGGACGCATGGCATTCTTATGAAATGCTACATCTTCATGACTGACAGTTTGTTGGATCTGGTACATAGCTGTGTGGACTTGATGATTTGAGAGTCAGAGTCTTTGCGGTACAAGTATGTTGTATCAATCATAAAGGTGTATCGAAGCACTTTTGGGGCTTTTGATCACTATCTCCAACGCATCCTGAGAATCACAAGGGACATAACCTATTTAGGTCCCTCAAATGGAATCACAAATGTGCTAGAGTTGGGTGAAATCTGGGGTCTTCGACCAAGTACTGTGCAGAACAAACCCTGTACGAATCTCAACGGTGCGATGATGAAGTTGAAGTCGAGCACATGAGACACGACCATCCCAAGAGGCACTTAGGACTCCTCTCAAGTGGTCCAAGGAACTCATCAATGATGTAAATGAAACCAAGGTACAGTGACCTCTGGGTCTATCCTCTGGAATATGTGTGTTGGCCTCGACAGAGGGAGACCTGCCCCTAGTCAAGGCAATGATGTTTCCTTGACTAGGAGCATGAGGGATAACTGAAAGGTGTGAAGCAATCTACGGACTGGCTCATTGAATTGGGGGGGAGGGGTGGGAAGGGAAAAAACTGAACAGGGGAAGGGGGGGAGTGGGAGACTCAAACTTCCTTTGTTCAGAGTATGACGACAGGGCGGACCAGGTAGCAAATGAAACTAACTCATGGGAATGTGATCATAGTTGTAATACTGGGAATGTCACTGCAGATGGAAAATACTTGGAGGAGGTGGACACTTTTGATACTGATGGGATCCAAGGAAGACACATTGCAGATTACTCTGAACAAGGGTGACCCAATGTGGGGATGCTGCCAAACTATTTTCTATGGGGTGGTGTCTAGGGACACCGTTGTGGTATGATCTCATGGATTTTTGGCAAGCCCGAGAAGGTAAGTGCTCGATGGTGCTTTCAATTTTAGAGAGTCTGAAAGCATGAAGAAGACTCCAGTGGGGGCTCTTTTTCATTGGTAGTCTCTTGTGCCCAAAAAAGGATAAAAGTATACATAGGAGATCTTGCTCATCCTGGAGGGGATGAGAGACTTCTTTACCATTGGTAGTCCAATCAGGCCGGAAAAGGTTAAACCTATACTGACTGGACGGTCATTCAAATAATTTTACGAGCAAGAATGAAACCAAGTTTGCTCGGCAATATTTTCTTGTTGAGACGGCTAGAAAAGAGCTTAATGACAACCGGTGGTGAGATTTTTCGTAATGTGCAGCCCCTCTGCGTGAGAAAGCACAAAAGTATGCAGAGGGGAATGGTCTTGGCTTGAGTGTGCCAAGGATGTCCTTTTCATGAAATGGTCTACATAGTTCGCAAAAGGAGGTAAACGAGCCGATGTAGACACCCTTTCCTATAATTTAGTGAGTGGGAAAGGAAGCAGCTGTGCTCGGTGATATTTTCATTGTTTTAAAAAATCAGAAAAGAGCTTAAACGAAACTCCAATGTGGTCAACCGATGATGGCACAAGCGGTGCCCACTTGTCGAGACGGTGGATAGAGGTCCATAGGTCATCCGCGTAGTATGGATAGAGCAGAAGGCTCTTAAACATACTAATACATACATGGGATAGATCGTAGCAGAGGCCTGTGAGACTGTGCGACAGAGGCACGCAAATCGAGGTGGCTCTCAGACAGAGGTCAGGAGAGCATGTGTGTGTGTTGCGGTGGACGAACTTGACTACATGCGATGTGAGTGCAAGTTCGGGGGCACTTATATGCCAAATACATGTAAGAAAAGTAAATTTTTTTGTGGACAGTGGTCCAGTGGTCCACGTAAGGTGCGGTGAATGGAAAAGACAACTATGTGTTAAAAATACAAAATAAAAGCTAAAATTACATTCCTAAACGGGCAGTGGCTCGAGGACACTTCTATGTCAAATACATGGAAGAAAAACAAAGGGTTTTGTGGATGATGGTCCAAATGTCCACGTAAGGTGCAGTGAAAAAGACAATTATAAATACAAAAATAAAAGTATGGTACAATCCTTAACGGAAAGCGGCCCGATAGCTTGTATGAGTAGCGTTCGGGAAGTGTGATATGAGTATCGGTCCGTAGACACTCACATTTTCATGTCATGGCTCGTGAATCGAGGTGACTTGTGGGAGATGGTCCCGAAATTGATTTATTAAACATGAAATGATGGTCTCATAAGGAAATGGAAATTTGAGCCCGGAGGTGTGAGAGGTGTCTCGAATAGGTTCTGGGTGACTTTGAAGTAGTAGCTAATGGTGCTGCCCCTGACTTGTGGTAAAAAACATTGAAAAACAAGAAAGGGAAAAAACTACACTATAAGGGACTCATCAGGCATAGAATCTCTTGAGGTGGATCCTGTTGCGTGGCTTCTTCAAGAGTCGCTCATCTGAGTCAGCGAAGAGGTGTGCCCCCTTGCCAAGATGAAGGTCATTGGTAAGGCAAGGTGATGGAATTTGGTATTTTATGGGAAGAAACAATTCCACACTATGGTTTAAAGGGAATGGGGTGAAACCAAAGGTGGTTTTATAGATCTCTCTGTCATTGCATAAGTGGTGTCGGGATAGATCAGGTGGATCTTCCATGAGTGACGAGATAGAAGGGAAACTGGTACTAGAGACCATGCAAATGGTATTGGTTGTGGTTTTGGTGGCCTTGCCCCTAGTATCTATTGGAGGAAGAGGGGAAGGCTTGGAGACAAGAGGAGTCTTTGATAGACCTGGAGGCAGGTGCAACATCATCTCAATTTGATGGACATGAGTCAACACATCCTGGGGCCTCAGAGGTAGGGTAGGTGGTTTAAGGTACCACACAGGATCTCCCAGTGTGAAATCCTGTAGATTGCGGGTTTCCAAGACAGACATACTCATGATCTCGGATGGTAGGAAAAGAAAAAAGAAAATGAAAAGGAAAAGGAAATGGATCGTGTTGATTGGGAATGAACCCCACTGTTTCCCTGGTAACTAAGGTTGCAGTGGTGGTTGGGGAAACAATGGAAGAGAGAGGTTTGATGTACCATTAGTGATGGTGGAGACAAGCAGGTCAGTTGAACTGGACATCATGTAAATGGACATGGTGTCTGAAGAAGGAGGTTGTTGGGTGAACTTCTTCGATCAAGGTGATCTCAAACTCAAGGGAATAGTGATGAAGGTCAGCGAGAGTCATTTTAAAATCAGGTAAGTCTTGGCAATGGTGGGAGTAATGTCCATACAGGCCACAAAGGGCACAAGCATGGTTTGTCCTCAATGCCTTGTTCCTTACTACTAGAATTGTTGGGAGTTCAACCATGGGGATGTTTTCGTTCGTATCCATGGCATCCATATGCGCATGGATGACTAGGATTTTAGGGCAATTCTGAGTTGGATGGCCTTGTTGTTTGCAGATGGCACAAGGTGGAACTTGTCATGGTTCCATGGTGGCTTTGGTGTTCTTTCCCCTGGCCCTTTTGGGTTGGGGTGGTGCAGATGTGGGTGCATAGGTTGGCCTATGCCGACCAGGTGGGGGGTGAGACTCAACCACAATAGGTTGCACTGGAGTTAACACAACTTGGGGCATTGGTGGTTGAGCTGGTAGATCCAAATACCACACTAGGATTCCCAATGTAAAGTTGGGTAGGCTTAAGGTGGCCATGACCGGCTTTCTCATGACACCAGGTGGAGGAAAGAGGAAGGGAATTGTGTGGAGTGGAGATGAGCCCAAAAAACTCCTAGCTAGTTGCATGTGGGGGTGGGGTTGTGGTTGTGGCTGCACATAATGTTGCTGCTATGGGTGATGCTACGGTTACTGTTGGCGTTGTGGCTGTGGACGCTATTGTGGTTGTGGTTGGGGCTATGGCTGCAGTTGCTATTTGGGTGTAGCGGTGCTTGATGAGACCATGCACAAGTCTACAGTTTGATTTTGTGTCGTAGGTGTTAACACCAACGGGAAAGAAGCCGTCATGGTGGGATCAGTAAACAACCCAGGGCCCACATTCAACGATGGGGAAGGTGGTGTGTTTTCAACCACAGTGTTGGTTACGGGGATGACGTTAGCATGTGAGGTCACCCTTTGCAGCTCAGTGGTGGTGATGGTAGGGATAACGTTGGCAGGAGTTGTTAACCCTTGCGGATCATGGTAGGTGAGTTGGTCAACCATCACAAGCTTCCCTTTATGGGGGAACATCATGAGGAAAATAAATTTGATGCTACGGCTCACATGGCATACATGTAACTCCTCCCGAGGAGGAGGTTGTAATCCAATTGAGCGTTGATGACCTCGATGTCAATCATGACTGTCTTCCCGAATAACATGATGGGGACATGGGGGAGGATTCCTTGGGCTTTCATGGGGTGTCCATCATAAGCCCATAGAGTCGTGGAAGATGGTTGCAAAATTGGTGATCCAAGCTTCTGCCAAACCAAAGTAGACATGACGCACGTGGATGCCCCCTCATCCACTATGCATCGGTGCACAACCAAGTTCCGGATGGATATAGGGATTTGGAAGGCTATAGTGGAGGGCATGTGTGGCTCTCCATTCTCTGTGTCAAATGTGATTAGTTTGGAATCAGAGGGGTCTACTACCCCTAAAGTGGCTAATAGGGATTTCCCCTATGTTGGGCACATTTTAAGTACCTCAAGAGAGGACATGGCAGTTGGAGTTTGGGCCAAATCATCCACAACGCTATAGCTGACTACAGCTCTAGCTGTGGCATTATTGGCGATTCTAGATATGGGGGGGCATGAGAATGGGGGTAACTGGAGAGGTAGGTTGGTTGTCTTAGACATAGATGCTAATGACGAGTCAACAGGTTCAGTAGTGGTATCGTATTGATTTTGTCTAATCTGTAAGTTGACCTCTTTAGTGGTCATGGTCATCAGGTGGTGGACACTTGTATCAGCCATGCGTGGTGCCCCCTGAGCATTGGGATTGTCCTAGGGAGGGGTAGCGCTAGCCACCAACCCTTGGACTGGTAGTGGGTTTTGAAGCACCATGGGAAGAGGTCCTTGTGGTGCAGGGTTGGGTTGTGCTTGGTTTGTAGCATTGGCAGCCTGTTGAGCCTTGTTTCGAATGGCCTACTTTGCACGACCCATGAGGAGACACTCGAATGTATAGTGCCCATAAACCTCTCAAAGTGTGCATGGTTGTTTTGTGCGTAATGGGGCTTTGCACCTTGGTGCATTTGGTCATGGGGGATTCTGGGCTGGCTGGTTTGCTGCGGCATTGTTGGGAGGATTCGGTTGTTGACCGCCTCTCTACAGTTGGTTGTTGCCCTAGTTGTGGGGTCGGTTATTTATAGCTTTCCCTTGTTGATTGTTGGGGGCAGGCTGGTTGGGATGGTTTTGCTGTGAAAACACTTGTCCCAATGGAGTGGGTGGAGTGGGTGGAGTGGGGGCAAGGGCTTGGACTTGTTGCACTAGTGGTGCATAGTAGATTTGTGGGGGCGACAGTGCCACAAATGTGGGCATTTGCCCCACATATTTCTATGCTAGCCAAGCCATCGCTTGAGCCTGCTGTGGTGGCATAGGTTGTGCATAGGAAGTTGTCGCTCCAGACTGAGACATCATTCTGGCATAGTTCGGAGCTTGGTTTTGGTAAGAAACGTTAGCAGTGTTGCTTGGTTGTGGTGTAATGATAGGTGGTGTCGATCGAGGTGGTGGTTGTTGAGAGACTAACCCTATGATGCCATCCACTATGTGGGATGCCCCCAGTGCATCATGGTAGGAGGTACTTGGACGAGGAGCGTCTGGGATGACAGTATACAAGTATCTCGACTGGGTGTAGATGAGGTCAAATTGTTGGGCCTTCAGTATGGCCTCTTCTTCAAATTGGGGACGTTTGGATGTGACGTCCTTTGCAATGGGTGGGAGCAAAGTTTTGAGGAACCAATCTAAGAAGATCCTGTCATCAAGTTGGATTTTGCACAAGTTGCGGCGTCGCCGCCACTCATGGATATGATTGGTGATGTGGGTGGCGGTGTTTTGGTGACAGGATAGTAGGATCTCCACCCCCTCATCATATCTGACAGGGAGTTGGAAATACTGTAGGAACATGAAGGCTAGAGAGTTGAAGTTGGGGTACTTGTCTTGTGGCAGCTCAATGTACTATTTAGCTGCAGCACCTGTAAGGGTGCGTTGGAACAGCCTCAACCTGATGGAGTCTTCTACGATGCTATTGGATGAGCACCATAGATGGAATGTCATTATATGATTTTGGGGACATTCCCCGGCTTTGCCTTCGAACTTTGGGATTTCCGATGGTAGCTTAGTTGGCATGGGTGGCCAAAAAGCTTGGTGATGGATGGGGTCATTCATGAATCTAGCCAAGTCAGGCAAGTTCAAGTGGGCCATGAATGGCAGATTTGACCCCAGGTTGATGTGGGATGGGGCTGCTATGGGAGTGGGATTTGTAGGTGCATAATGCATCTACATGGCTGGGGGTGCTTGTGGTGGCACTATGGCGGATGGGCCAATGCCCCCAAGTGTTGTGGGTGGGATGGTATGGGTGGCGGGGGCATTTCCCCCCTCTATGGTGGTGGGGGAAATGTGGGTGGTTGGTGCACTAACCCCCTATGTGGCAGGGGGAACAATGTGTGTAGAGGGGCCACTTCCCCCATGTGTTACCACTAGGCCAGCTTGGCTAGTCACTATGGGTGCTGGCGATTGGCTAATGACAATCTGCATGACTATGCTTGGACCACTTGCCATATTGTGGGTGACTGGTTGTGATGTGGACATGGGTCCACTTGATAAGGTTAGGCTGAAAAATGGATTTGGGTTTGCAGTAGCCACGGGGCTAGATGGTGTGGTGTGGAGGTCTGGTTCAGAATCATATGGGTCTGAATCAAAATAAGAGGTTGTATGGCCCTCTGATGGTGTAGGAGATCGATGAGAACAGCTACAACAGTGCCAACTGATTGTTCCAAATGGTGGTGGTTCACCTCTTAGGCATGAGGGAGATCGTGGAGGATCAATTGTGTTTGGTTTGGTGTATGAAACTGGTGGGTATGAAATTTGGACCCCAATTTCAATGGATTCCTACTGGCTAAAGGTGGTCTCTCAGCCACCAAGACTGCCAAAAGACAGCGCTTGGCTTGTTCCTCACGAGTGTTTCTACTCAATCGGAAGGGGTCGTTGCCCGTTTCGCTTGGCAATTCCTCTCAGCAGCCAGCTACTTTGGGGTTCCTGTGGTACTCCTCACAATGAGTTTCTAGGCAAAGCCCAAGTACTTCCCATAGTTGAAGAAGTCAAGGAATTATGTCCTCAAAGACTGCAGAGTTGATTGAAATTAGTGTAAATTTTGGTAAATTTTAAGGCTTACTCAGCGTCATGAACTGAGTTGGGTTAATTATGTGGTATGGTGTGTTGGTTTGCTTGTTTTTTCTGGTATTTGTTTTGCAATATGGTTTATGAATTCATGGTAGAGTTCACAACATGGTTTGGTATGCAAACATAAACAGAAATTTGTAAGCAAATATGGTGGTTAACCCTGAATTGTTGGCCTAACTAAGTGTCTACCTCTTAGTGGTATTCTTCTTCAACCAAGAGAAGGTGTTGGGCTCTCAACACAATGGGACTAAGCCCATCTATAGATCCTTAGGTCACCTCCCAAGTGCTAGGTTGGTCAAGCAGGGAGGACGCTTAGCGCCATGAGAAGCCCTCCTTCTCTACCCCCCGTACCTTCCAAGTCACTTGGTTTTAGTGGTTTAGGAAAAATTCCATGGAGTGCCTAGATCTATACGAGCTGTCCCTTCGTTGTATCCCAGAATACCCCAGAGGGTGATGACTGGGTAAAAGAGGAAAGGGGCAACAAGATGGTTAATTTTATGTTATTTTTAGTTAGACTAGTTGATTTTTTTAATCCTTAGTGATTGGATTAGCATATACACATTGTTCATTGATTTATTTGAAAAAATTGAAAAATGGAATTAAAAGGGACCTGTCATGGAGGATAGAGGTGGCTTGGCTGCACTAATAGTCCTATAAAACTAGAAATTACTGCTAATTAAACTGAAAAACAACTTCTATGTGACAGGCCGCACATTTTTAACGAAATCCCGAGAGGGGGGCGCGGTATTTTTCCAGAAATGAGCGAAGGGGTTGCACAAAATGGCAAAAAAGCCGCAAATTGAGCTCCTGGGCTAAAGTCACACCTATTTGAGGATTAAGTGTGCCCTATGCACACCTTTCTACCAATTAAGTGTGCCTTCCCTCACCTTTCCCCCTGATAAGAGGGACCTGCTCTGGAAAGGGGTGTTTTTGGTGATGCAGGGTCATATATGGCTGACAGTAACTGGTACTAGGTAAGTCTAACTTGGCTCAGCTAGTAGAGGCTTTGGTACTTACAGAAAACAAGAAATAAAGTAGATTTAAATATATCTAACTGAACATTTGTGAAAACCAGGGTAAAAACTAAAAACTTGAAAAAACTTGAAATTTTTGCCCAGGGATCCTGTGGGATCGACCCAGAGGAGTCACCAAAGCTGTAGTGAGAATTTATCCTCACTACAGGGGTAGAAATGGCTCCCTTGTGCCTATAGGGCACAAGGGTAGGTTTCTACCCTTATAAAACAGTAAAAAACAGAATGGTAAATGGTAAAAACAAAGCTGCGAACTGAAACTAAGTTAAGCTACACTAGAACAACTAAATGGAAACTATTGTGAACTACATCTAAGAGAAAATAATATAAAGAAACATGGAGATGAAACCCTTGTGAACCCCTCTACATACAGTGGGTTAGGGTTCTGCCTCCAAAACCTACAAAATAAACCTATACTACCACGAAAACAACCTACAAACAATGTTAATGGAAAACCTACAAATGAAAATATTGGTTAGAAAACAAAATAAACAAATAAACATGCATAAAAAGAATGTATACCTCACTTAGGTGGAAATGGGCCACCATGCCCTTGCTTATGGGAGCACCTCTCTCTTGGTTGGGGAGCAATGGCTTGGAGAAATGGAGATTAAGGAGAGGGAGAGTGGGTGGTTTAAGAGCAAGAGGTCTCAAAGCATCCACAGGCAGCATAACAATATGCAAATGAGGAGTCTTTTGAGAGTGACCCCACACCCTCCTTTTATAGTTTTTCCAAGGGATTTTAGGATTTTAAGCCCTTGGTCAAGGCTTTAGCCCCTTTCGCCCTAACTTTAGCCCCTTTCAGGGTTTTAACCCCCTTTTTAGGGCTTTAGCTCGTGGGGGTCTATTTTGAGCTATTTTTGGGGGTTTTTATCCATTTTCTTCATCCTTGGCCTCTTTTGGAGGTGTGGGGGTCAAATGGAAGGTCTTATGGGGTGAAATGAGTGTTGTGAGACGGTGTCCATGGGTGGTGTAGGCCATTGAGAGTTGTGTGGGGGATTTTTGGGTTAAGAGTCCTCCACCTCATACACCTTCGAGAAGAGTCTCGAAGCTTCTTTTTTTTCCCTATAAACACCACTGACACACCTTTCATGAAGGGAAAGAGAGCTGGTGCACCTTGCATGAAAGGAAATAGCACTGATGGTGCTTCTAGCATGAAGGGAAAATGTGACGGTGCACCTTTCCTTAGGAGAAAGAGTGCCTTCCTTCTTAGAGGGGAAAACAAGTAAGGAAAGAACCTCGTATTCAATGTCATTCATCTAAGGGAAATTTAGGGATTGAGGCATAGGGTTAACACATGGCTCAATATGATGAGATTTAGGTGTAACACACATCAAAGGAAAGGAAAAAAAAAGTGGTTGATTCCTTAAGCAGAAATGCAATAATGAATTTTATAGCTTCCATTAGCAGTTACAAAATAGAATTAGATGATAAATTGGAAGAAGGAATAAAAATGGACAAGGAATGCCAGAATCTAAGAGAAACTGTAACCAATAATGAATATGAGAATGTAAAAACAAATTATAGTTTAAATGAAAAAGACTTAATGATGTATAAAAATAGACTGTATGTACCTAGCATACCGGAAATTAAATTGCTGATTTTAAATGAGGTACATAAAAGTCCTTATTCTGGACATCTAGGGTATCAAAAGATGATAACAATGTTAAGAAAAGAGTATTTTTGGCCTAATATGAAGAACAAAGTTGTTGAATATATAACTAGGTGTATATAATGTCAGCAAGTTAAAGCTGAGCATCAACACCGAGCCGATCTTTTGCAACCATTGCCAATTCCAAATTGGAAATGGGAAGTTATCAGTCTTGATTTTATAACTGGATTGCCTAAAAATCAGAAACAAAATGATTCAATAATGGTAATGGTCGACCAATTAAGAAAGGAAACACATTTTATACTTGTTAAAACAACTCATAACACTACTAACATTGATGACATCTTTATGAAGGAAATTTTTTGGTTGCATGGAATTACGAAGATAATAATTTCTGACAAAGATCCTATGTTTACTAGTAATTTATGGAATTCATTGTTTAAAGGACTAGATACTAAATTAAATTTCATTACTGATTATTCTCTGCAAATGGATGGTCAGATGGAAAGTGTCAATCAAGTTCTAGAAGACATGTTATGAATGTATGTTAGAGACTATCCCAAGAAATGGGAAGATTATTTGCACTTAGTCGAATTTGCGTATAATAATAATTATCAAGCTTCAAATAAACTTAGTCATTTTGAAATATTGTATGGTATGGAATTTAATACTCCCATTTCATGGAGTAATCTAGTTGATAGGTTGATGTTAGGACCTGACTTATTAAAAGAACTGGAACTAACAGTGAAACATGTACAAAGCAATTTGAAAACTGCATAGGACAGACAAAAGAGTCATGCAGACCTTAAAAGAGCTCAGAAATAATTCCAAGTGGTTGAGCATGTATTTGTCAAGGTAAAACCCAAAAAGAGCTCCTTTAAGTTGGGGCTTTGTGCTAAATTAACACCCAGGTATTGCAGACCATTCAAAATATTGGCAAGAGTTGGACTAGTGGCATATCAGTTAGATTTCCACCTAATCTTAGAATAGATAATGTATTTCATATTTCCATATTGAAAAAGTATGTGCACGATGCTACTCATGTGATCGACTGGAATGTTATTTGGGTAGAACCCGAAGGATAATTTTAGGTGGAACCGGACTGTATTCTTAACAAGAGGGAGATTTGTCTTTGGAATCGTACCACTAGACAAGTAAAGGTGCAATGAAAACACCTCAATCCAGATGAAGCAACCTGGGAGTTGGAGAGTCATATGTAGGAGGCATATCCAGCTCTGTTGCAGGAAGACTGAGAATAAACTTAATAAAAATCGAGGATGATGTTGAACTTAAGGGGGGGTGTTTGTAACCCACCTAGAACTAAAAAATAAATATTTTTATTTATTTTAAGAAAACATTATGTTAAAAGTTGTTCTAAGTTTTTATGACCAAGTTGGTCAAGGATGAGTGTAATTGAATATTTATTTATTTTAAATCATTAAATGTAGAGACTCCTATCCAAAGGATACTGTTGATAGAGTGTTCACTGACCCACTAGGAGGAATGAGAAGATGTAGAAGACTGAATGATAAGTGGGAGCACTAGCAGTTCACTTTCTAGCTATTGCAGGAAGCAAAATCCATAAATTTGTGGTCATGTTCCCTGAGAGGGGGAACTGAGCAGGTGGCTCATTTAATTTCAAAACTGACCCAAATACCTATGCAATCTTATAAATACCATCGAATTGAGCAGGAGGCTCATTACATTCTATTCCAAGTGAATGAACCTTGTGACTGATACAAACTGAAAAGTCAGGCACGCAAGGAATTCGATGAGGGGATAGATAAAGTGAAAGTGCTGAGAGTTAAGCCCGCTATTGAGTGCTAAGTTGTAGATATTTTCTGTGTGGGCTGTTACATAGCATCTTCGTCCTAGTGGTTTAGTGAACAGGCTCGAGGGTCATAAAGAAAGTGATATTGGCTGCTTTCATGAGACGATTGGGAGGAATGGTTTCCTTTGGGTGTCTATCCCCCTTCTGCGATTATTCAGGTTCTAAGCTAGTTGTTTATTATCTATGATTTTATTTTAATTCTATATGTGAAAGTTCATGAATGTTGATGAATTCTATAACTATTAACTAATTTTAATTTATAACTAGTTAAAAGAAGCATCGTTCTGTAAATTGTTTTATGAAGAATGTTATAGTATCTACAATGTTTAATGGTAGTTTTACCATAATGTATCTGCTATGTGAAAGAAAATATATAGCTATTTTCCTAAGAGTTTATAATCAGTTTCTGAGTTTATTATATTATGTTTCCTTAAAGGTTCAATCATGTACAGTCGAAGATTAGGATAATCTATGTTAAGTAAATAATGTTTTCCTTTTCATTTAGTTCTTATTTATTATGTATTCATATTTTTAATTAAAAACTAAGATTCTAACCTGAGTTTGAAACCTTCATTATAGTATCATTTATCTTTTAATGTAAACAGGTTCATATAACTAGTATGGTATATATTTTTCCTCTCTAGCTTTCTGTCATCTAAAAGTAAGGTTAAGTTCAGAGTTATAGAAAGTCTCCATTACATCCGAAAAACTCAAGATTTATACAGAAGTTAAAACTAGGGTTTAAGGACTCAAATAAAAACCTATACAAGAACCGATATAATATCACAATAGATTTATTATCATATTTATATTAGTGTTACATAGTAATTAAAATATCATCTTCCATGTTATAAATCGTAAAGTATAAATATCTAACAATTTTACTAGTAAAACTATTTACATATAAAACCTTTAAACTATAACTGAAAGACCAAAAAATTCAAGGTTTCAAACCTTGTAACCCTCGATAGACAAAGGAAGGTTTAGTACAGCTAGAGCTTAAAATATTAACGTTGAATTAAAAATCAAACCTAGGAATTCATTAATAGAGCCTTATGGCTCAAAACATGTTAATTATATAAATAACAAACAAAACTTAAAGAAGGGAAGAGCTCATCCATGTACATTACTCAATGGATTCATGGCCCTAAAATATTCATTGACAAACAGAATAATAATTCAAATGAGAAACCTTAAACACGATTTTCCAGAATGCTATTGACAGGTCGTTATAAGATGTAAGTCATTTTGGTTTTTCTACTACAACATTAGTAAAATCGTTGAGGATAAAAATGAACAATGCACACAACTCTATTCCATAATCACGCCTTACGAATTCATCACTTAACCCAAACAGTGAAATGATAAATCATACATGAACATAGTGGTATCCACTTAAACAATTGTCGATTTGGAAGTGGCCTTGCATGTTGATGTATTTGTAACTTCGGAATGTATTCATCTATGTATCTTATGTATTGTAACCCGATGTTTATTTTAGGATGTATCTATAATGTAATTGAGTCATGTTGTCATGCCCCGATGTTCCGATCGAGAGGATCAATAATGTAAACAAGTAATGTCAAGTCATTGTGGTTAACCCTCTGATTGTCTAAAGGTTAAAGTCCCCGCAGTTTCGGGGCACTAGGGTTATTAGACTCTCCTAGGAGAGGTCGGCCCTAGTAGGGTTTTAGTCATGTCGTGATTAGTATAAATAGAGAGTTGGACTCTCTATTTAGCACACATCACAAACACACTCAAGTGTAGTGCATAGTTGAGGAAGGAGAAGACATTGAGGCTAGATAAGAATAAGGTTACTGCTGTCGGGAGATCACTTACTGTTTTGGGCTTTTACTATTTTGGTACTGATTCTATCTTTGAGGAAGTTGCGGGGTTTTCTCCATTTATAGTCCCCGAGGAAAAACATTATGTTCATTGTCTCTTGTTTTTTATTGCTATACTTGTTATTCTCTCAGTTGAAGATCCTAATAATGCTAGCTTAATGTTGAAAAACTAACATGGTATCAGAGCTACCCTGAGAAGAAGACACTGTGCAGCTGTGGAAACTAGGGCTTCCTATTCTGTGGATATCTCTCCATATATTTTCAGCAAAAGTATGGTGGAATAACTCTCCTCCCTAGGGTGCATCTTTCTGTCGAAGCAGAATCCGATTCTGAGGTTTTTCAGTTTTGGACCCGACACTACTGCCGAAAATTAGGGATTTTCACAAAAGAGGAATTTTTTAGTGAGCCTAGGCCTGGATTGATCTCCTCCCCAAAATAGAAGTTAGGGATAAATTTCAAGGCATTTGGGTGGACAGAACTCTGGAAAAGCAAAACCCTAATTTGCTCCTGATCCAATACTGCAGGATTTTAGCTCCAAATCCAAATCTGACATCTTGACTTGGTAAGATCTAAATCTTTTGTATTTCCATTTCAGGTTCTTAGTTTAAGATGTATCATTATACCAATCTTGATGAAAAGCTTGAGGGAGATGATAACTTCCGAGCTTGGAAGTATAGGATCTCCCTGGTCTTGGAAGAAAATGAGTTGGACTCCTACATCCATGAGGAGATTCCAGTTCCAGAGGGAGATGAGGAAAAGGACTTTCACAAGAAGAAGTTGGTTATGGAAAAGAGGATCATTGCTGATTCTATCAAGGATCACCTTATCCCACAGGTATCCTCTCTCAACACACCTAAAGCTATGTTTGATGCCCTAACCAAATTGCTTGAAGGGAAGAACATAAACCGAAAGATGACCTTGAGGAACCAAATGAAGAATGTGAAGATTCAGAATGCAGAGACCATCCAGTCTTACTTCACAAGGGTTTCTTAGATCAAGGAACAATTAGAAGTTGTAGATGAAGAAGTGGAGGACGTAGAAATTGTGATGAGAACACTGAATGGCCTTCCTAGGTCATGGGATTCATTCATCCAAGGAATCTGTGCCAGAAAGAAGTTAGTCAAATTCAACAGACTATGGAAAGAATGTTCTCAAGAAGAAGCTCGGATAGCATCTCAAGAAGAGAAGATGGGAAGTGACAATCAAGCTCTCACAGTTCACTCCAAGAAAGGCAGAAGAATATCTCATCACTCCAAAGGTAAGGATCCTCATCATAGAGATAACAGTAGAAGGGACCTATCTAAAATGAGATGTTATACATGTGATGAAAGAGGACACTTTGCAAAAGACTATCCTAAGAACAAGATTCACTCTCATAAGAATAAGGGGAACAAGAGAAGACATCATGCGCATGCTACAGAGGATGATGAACCATCCAAGAAAAGAACCAGATATGAAAGTGAAAGTTCTTCCAGTGAAGATGAATATGTTTTGATTTCTGCTCTTACGGGAAACATTACTCATGGAAGCACTGATTAGCTTATAGACAGTTTGGCTTCCAAACATATGACAAGATTCAAGGAATCCTTTGTGAAAATTTTAGAACATGAATCACCTCACAAGGTGAAGCTAGGAGATGACTACCAGTATCCAATAAAAGGTAGTGGGGAATCCTCCTATAAGCTAGACTCTAGAAAGTATAAAACAATGAAGGAAGTTTTGTTTGTACCAGGACTCAAGAAGAGCCTCCTCTCCATATCTGCACTAGATGAAAAAGGAATGAGGGTTGCATTCATAGATGGTCAAGTCATCATGTGGCCAAAAGGAAAGACTATCAATGATGTGGTGGTGATTGGAGAACAAGAAGGAGGATTGTACAAATTAAAGGGCCATCCAGAACAAGCATTGGCCCATGACACAGTAGATCCAAGTGAACTTTGGCATAGAATTCTTGCACATGTGCATTACAGAGCACTACCAATTGTAAGCAAAGTTGTTGAAGGTCTTCTAGAATTCCAAGCAAAACATGATGGGGTCTGCAAAGGATGTGCGAAAGGAATGAATACAAAGAAGACATTTTCTAGCAGCGAAAGAAAAGCCAAAGGAATCCTAGAAATAATCCACTCTGATGCATGTGGTCCTATGTCATCAAGCTCACTAAGCGGGTATGCATATTATGTTTATTTTATTGATGATTTTTCTAGGAAGACATGGGTTTACTTCATGAAGAACAAAGATGAAGTATTCAGAAAATTAAAGGAATTCAAATCCTTGATCGAGAACCACACTGAAAAAAAGATCAAGACTTTTCGATCAGACAATGGCGGAGAATTCACTTCGAATGAATTCAAAGAGCTATGCTAAGAATCAAGGATTAAGAGGGAGTTGTCCACTCCTTATAATCCACAACAGAATGGGATTGCAGAACGAAAGAATGGAACTATCATGGAAGCTGCAAGAGCTATGCATCATGATCAAGATCTTCCTATGCATCTTTGGGTTGAAGCTTCTAGAACAATGGTGTATGTACAAAACTGTACTCCACATAGAGTACCCGAGAACAAGACTCCTGAAGAATTCTTCTCCAGTAAGAAAACAGAAGTCAGCCATCTCAGAATATTTGGCTATCCTGTATACATACACATTCCAAAAGAGAAGAGAATAAAATTAGATCCTTCAAGAAAGAAGGGTATATTTGTGGGATACTCTGAAAGCTCGAAGGCTTACAGAATATATTTCCTAGTATACAAGAAGATTGACATCCGCAGGGATGTGACATTTGATGAATACACAACTTACAACAAGTCCAGGACAAGACCTGCTAAAGAACCTGAAGAAGCAGAAGCACCCTGAATTCATGATACAACCATGAATGAAGAAACTCAAGAAGAAGATCAAGATTTTGAAGAACCACAAAGACCTGTAGATCCACCTCTGGAGAAGAATCCTCATAAGAGGAAACCTGCTTGGGTACGTGAAATTATCCAAGGTGTGGAAAGATATGGGGCTCTAGAAGAGAATCACAGAGAAGGAAAGAGGACTAGATCCTGCTCCGGGTATGTAGCTTTACTATGTGATTTCATTGATAAAGAACCTTCCAGTTATGAAGAAGCAAAATAATGGAAAGAATGGAATGATGCTATTATCGAAGAGTATCAATCGATCATGAAGAATGATGTTTGGGATATTGTTCCAAGACTAGAGGGGAATTCAGTTGTAACTTCCAAATGGATCTACAAGATCAAACATGCTGCAGACAGTAGCATTGAAAAATATAAAGCAAGATTTTTGGCTCATGGTTTCTCTCAGAAAGAAGGAATAGATTATGAAGAAACCTTTGCTCCTGTAGCTAGATACACTTCCATCAAATCAGTACTTGCTCTAGCTGCAGTGATGAGATGGAAGATACACCAGATGGATGTCAAGACTGCTTTCTTGAATGATGTAGTGGAAGAGGAAGTGTATGTAGAACAAGCACTCAGTTTTGAGACTCATGATAGGGAGTCTCATGTGTGTAGATTGAAGAAATCCCTGTACGATTTGAAACAGGCACCCAGGACCTGGTACAGAAGAATTGACAACTTTCTATCCAGTTTGGGCTTTACCAAGAGTAAAGCATATTCCAACCTTTACTATAAGGTTGAAGATGGAAACCTAGTGATGCTTCTACTATATGTAGATGATCTATTTGTGACAGGAATGGATGGGTTGATTGATGATATGAGAGAAAGCTTGCTGCCGAGTTCGAAATGAAGGACTTGGGGATGATGCATTATTTTCTAGGTATGGAGGTGTGACAGAGTGTAGATGGAATATTCCTTGGAAAAGGGAAGTATGCAGTAGAGATCCTAAAGAGGTTTGGGATGATGGATTGCAAGGCTATGGCCACACCTATGGAATCGAACCTAAAGCTATTGAATGATGCTTCATCAGAGTCGGTTGATGCTACAATGTATCGTCAAATGATTGGGTCCTTGATGTACCTGATGAACACGAGACCAGATATTTGCTTTGTTGTGAACACCTTGAGCCAGTTCCTGATAGATCCGAGACATGTTCACTTGATTGCTGCAAAGCATATTCTGAGGTACCTGAAGGGTATAGTTGATTATGGGCTCAAGTACGATGCGAATCAGAAGATTAACCTGGAAGGTTATGTTGATTTAGATTGGCCAGGAAATGCCATCGATAGGAAGAGCACTTCAGGGTGTTGATTAAGTATGGGATCAAGTGGGATCTCTTGGTTTAGCAGGAAGCAATCCTGTGTGGCACTTAGTACAGCTGAAGCAGAGTATGTTGCAGCTTGTTCAGCTAGTTGTGAGGTAGTATGGCTAAGGAAGCTACTGTCTGATTTATTTGATCTTTAGTTGGATGCTACTTGTATACATTGTGACAATCAGAGTTGCATGAATTTGTTAGAGAATACAGTGTTCCATGACAAGTCGAAGCATATCAAGATCAAGTATCACTAGATCAGGGATATGGTATAGAGGGGAGCGGTGAAGCTCCAGTATGTTGCGACGAAGGAACAGATAGCTGATGTATTGACGAATCCATTGGCTAGGCTAAAGTTTGAGTACTTCAGGGAGAATCTTGGTGTTCTCCAGATCGAGGTTTCCTCTAAGGGAAAGTGACGAGACCCATAGCCATTTTGACATGGTGAGAGGATTGCTTCCTTCCATGGTCATATGTAAGGGATGAGCCATTCTGTCATAGTGATAGGATTGGTTCCTTCCATGTTAGATATGAGTGCTGGCCATTCTGTCGAGTAGGATAGATGTAAGGGAAATTTCCATTCTAGGAATGGAGGTGCCTGGTCAGTTACTAGGACAACTCAGTCCAGGACTGAGAAGCCATTCTAATGTGATAGAGGGATGTGTTCCCGCTTGATCAGATGTAAGGGCTAAGTCATTATGTCATGGCTAAAGGATTAAGTTCCTTCCATGTCAGATGTGGTTGCTGGCCATTCCGATGAGCAGGTCAGATGTAAGGGAAACTACCATTCTCTAGGAGAATGGAGGCACCTGGTCAGTTACCAAGTAGCTCAGTCTAGGACTAGGGGCCATTTTGATATGACTGTAGGATTGGTTCCTACAAGATCAGATATGATTTCAAGCCTTTCCATCATTGTTGTAGGATTTGTTCCCACATGGGTGGATGTAAGTGTAGAGGCCTTCCATCATTGTTGTAGGATGTGTTCCCGCATGGGTGGATGTAAGTGTAGAGCCCTTCCATCATTATTGTAGGATGTGTTCCTGCATGGGTGGATGTAAGTGCAGAGCCCTTCCATCATTGTTGTAGGATGTGTTCCCACATGGGTGGATGTAAGTGCAGAGCCCTTCCATCATTGTTGTAGGATGTGTTTCCGCATGGGTAGATGTAAGTGCAGAGACTTTTCATCATGGTTGTAGGATGTGTTCCCGCATGGGTGAATGTAAGTGCAGAGCTCTTTCATCATGGTTGTAGGATGTGTTCCCGCATGGGTGAAAGAGCAGAGCCTTTTTAGCATTGTTGTAGGATGTGTTCCCGCATGGATAAATATAAGTGTTGAGCCTTTCTGATAGGGTTGTGGGATGTGTTCCCTCATGATCGGATGTGAGTGCTGGGCCTTTTTTATATGATTATAGGATCGGTTCCTACATTATCATATGTGAGTGTTGGGCATGCCTTTCTGACGAGTAGGTCAGATGTAAGTGCTGGGTAGGCCATTCTGATGAGCAGGTCAGATATAAGTGCTGAAGAAGACCTACATGGAGGCTAGGCCTACAACCGGCATGGAAAAGGGCTGGCTCTGTAGAACTTCCTGTGATGAGAAGAATCATGAGATAGCACCCATGATGATCCAGTGATGATGATCCAACAGTGATGATCTAGATCGAGTGCTGATCCAGATCCAGTGATGATCTAGATCGATTAATGATCCAAATCCAGTGATGATGTGCAGTGATGATCTAGATCAAGTGATGATCCAGATCCAGTGATGATCCAGATCCAATGATGATCTAGATCCGAAGATGAATATGACTTGAATACGAAGATGACTTGAAGACTAAGAAGACTTGAAGATGCAGATGACGAGATGATCCAGAGAAGAAGACCAGTGCTGAAAATTGTGTCGAAAGAATACCTTATTAGTTAAGAGGGAGTGTTGATGTATTTGTAACTTCAGAATGTATTCATCTATGTATCGTATGTATTGTAACTCGATGTTTATTCTAGGATGTATCTATAATGTAATTGAGTCATGTTGTCATGCCCCGATGTTTCGATCGGGAGGATCAATAATGTAAACAAGTCATGTCAAGTCATTGTGGGTAACCCTCCGATTGTCTAAGGGTTAAAGTCCCGTAGTTTCAGGGCACTAGGATTATTAGACTCTCTTAGTAGAGGTCAGCCCTAGTAGGGTTTTAGTCATGCCGGGATTAGTATAAATAGAGAGTTGGACTCTCTATTTAGCACACATCACAAACACACTCAAGTGTAGCCCATAGTTAAGGAAGGAGAAGACATTGGGGTTAGATAAGAAGAAGGTTACTGATGTCAGGAGATCACTTATTGTTTTGGGCTTTTACTATTTTGGTGCTGATTCTATCTCTGAGGAAGTTACGGGGTTTTCTCGATTTATGGTTTCCCCAAGGAAAATCATTGTGTTCATTCTCTCTTGTGTTTGATTGTTGTACTTGTTATTCTCTCAGTTGAAGAACCTAATAATTCTAGCTTAATGTTGAAAAACTAATATCACGACCCCAATATCATCATTTTATAAAATTAATTGAAATAGAGCAATGGACTCATGACCCTAACAATACCCGAAAAAAACTATTGCATTAACTTAGTACTGGAAAATACAAATGGCCTTCGGCCCTAAAAATATTTTACTAGCAAATCGAAACTACATAGTCAAAATTCGAGACAAAATTCAGGGATCAAATCAACTATGTAAATAAAAGAATAAAACCTTATGAGAGTCTCTTATGAAAATAAACATTTACAAGTTTTCGAGTGACAGTTCAACAACTGTTCAAACACTCCACAAAATAAGGACTCTGTCTTTTAAATCCATAGGCAAACTAAGTAATTGCATTATAGTCCTTCAACTTCACGGTCATGGAAGACATTTTTACAAACCATTATTAAATGACACAAGGCATAACAAAGAAGGTTACCATTTTTTGTTTTAACGACAAGGAAACATGGAAAATATTCCATGCCATGAGAACATTGGTCAATCCATAGATCCAAAAGACAAAGAGATATGAGAAACAAGGTGAGAGGTCTTACAAGGACCGAAATTCCATCAACATGGTGTCCAATAAAAAACCAAGTGCAACAACCTATTTTTTAAAACCTCCTGGACAGGAAACCCACGGAGGTCAAACATTGAATCATAAATTGTTTTCATGACAATGGAAAATCACAATATAATCCAAAGAAAGAACTTACCCTGTATTTTTTTATAAGGCCGCTATGGTATAAAGAGTTTGGTCACCGGCATCACCACTTCATGGAACCAGAACCATCCAAACAAAATTCATTCTCGTAGATAAGCTTAAATGGTATCGAGGGACGAGAACCTCGGCTTCTCCACCATTGAAATACACCATGGATCTATATAGAATTAAAGCAGAGACCGGTCGAGCCGCGCAAAGAACAATAAAATACAATGAAGAGACAAAGCTACAACGACAAGGACATAACATTTTACAAGGCACATTAAACCCCTAGGGTTTATGAGTTGACATGCTCAGTGATCAATAGCTGGAGTACATGAACCATCACGTGAGTGTTTAATGCCACATGGCGTATGATTTTCCACCCAAATCATAAAGTTCCAAGACCATCCCATTTCATTATTCAATGCCATAACATATTATGTTTATGCTTGTATTTTCATATGAATAAAGTAAGATTTGTTTCCTTTTTTCCAAACGCATAGGCCCTTGCTTAGGAGTGGTCACGTATAATTAGCTTAGGATTTTTGTGTTAGCTAGTTTGTTGTAATCCTTCTTAGTCAACACCTGCACAAAAGATACATAAGTTTTGTGTTAGCCATAAATGCTAAGTAAGACATGTAACCCACCTCCCTAGCATCTAAGTAGGGTCAATTGGCATTCAAGAAGAACATAAGTAGCAAGCAAAACAACTCTAACCTACATAAAATAAAAGTGACATAACCTTTCTAAATTGACGTCAAGTAAAGTAGTGTCATCATAACAATAAGTCGCATCACAATGTTGTCGCAAAGAGTCATTATGTTCAATGGATAAAATACTAAACACATTTTAAATATCATATGAGTTTATTTTATCCTTTATATTTGCAGTTAGACCTAAGTCACATTTTAATGTTTGTGGTAACTATGTCCTTTATGTTAAGTGCAAATTTGAACAATATATTGATTTATTTTATCTTATATAATTATAGATAGACATATACTTAAAAAAGAAAAATTATTTCATGAAATTTGGAGATGTTACAAAGGTGGCACCTCATGTGTTGAACGGTAATGCTTTGAATGTCAAAGAATAAATGGTGTATGATGTACTACTAACCATGGTCTTATATATGGATGAGCTATTAAGTCTCCTCTAGACACTAGCCACCTCTAGGGTGAATTACTTTAGCATATGACCACTTGGAACAATAGTAGAACAAGATGATCACATCATTGGAAAAATCTCCTTAGTATATTTGATATGATAGATAAATTAAATTTAGCACATAGAGACCATGCAGATAAATCAAGAGATAAAGATAATATGTAATGAGAATAGAGAGGACTCAGACTTCTCACTTTAGTGATGATAAAGACTTTAGTTAAATAAGAGAGAACTCAAATTGTTAACTTTAGTGATGTTATCAAGAAAGACTTAAGTTAATTAAATGAACTTAAATTGTTTACTTCAATGATGTAATCAAGAAAGACTTAAGCTAAAAGAGTTAACTAAGTGTTAATAAATAAGATCTATTTAACTAAAGTGTTTTGAATGATTACACTTTATTTAAACTAAAAGACGATACATAAGTTGTGACACTTGAGTTAAACTAAAAGATGATAATCAGGTTATGACACTTAGGTTACAACACTTGAGTTAGGAAACTTGCATGACGACACTTAGCATCCTAGCTAAGTGGTCTAGCATTTAGTTGGAAGGTGAGTTCATCCTCAAGTTAGAAGAGAAAAGATATCTGCCAAGACTGAAAATTATTGAGCAATTTTTATGTAGGATTGATGAGATAAAGGTGAGGAGTGAATTCTTCAATGAAGGAATTTGATATTCTTTTCATGTCACAAAAAGATATGAATTGGTTTTGTGATGGTTGTGTTGTTGGGTTCTTCAATGATTCTCTTATCTCTTGTTATGATATTGCACTAGGGGTGCTTGGTATTTCTCTTTGATATTGCACTAGGGGTTCTTGATGTAATCTACTCCTTATAAAGACATGCTATGCTATCTATGATTATACTAAGGGAGATTTGTTGGGGTTTTCTCCCTCATTTTTGAGAGGGTTTCCCTAGGGTAAATTTTGTGTCTCATGTGTGAATTCTTATGCTCTAATTATTCAATTGTTTCAAGTAATACTATAATTCCACAATTAATATCAAAATTCAGCATGGTATCATAACTCGGGGCATGAATGAGTTAAGTTTTGTCGTCAATCTTGAGCCTTCATTTATCCTGAGTGGTAGAAGTTGAGAAAAGTACTTGAAGAATAATTCCTTCAATCTCAGTAAGAACAGAAGATCGAATTGAAGGAAATTCAAACTTCAATACTTGGAAGGACAAGATTATGAATATCCCAGAAGAGCATGACATGGATGGATACGTAACCAATGTTGTTTAAAATCCTACTAGTAAAGATGGGCATACTACTTTCAAGAAGAATCAAGCCAAAGGAAAGATGATCATTTATGATTTTGTGATAGACAATTTGATGTCGGTTATTACTCCATTGAAGATTGCAAAAGAGTGCTTCTACACTTTGACGAATATTTATGAGAAGAAGGATTCTAATAATAAGAGATCCTTGAAGAACAAGTTTCGTAATATGAATATGGAGAAGAACGAATATGTGGTTTCCTTATTCACAAAGATATCTCAAGTAAGAGATCAACTCATGATAATTGGAGTAACTTTAGATGATGATGAGATCAAACATGATGTTGTCGATGGTATTCCATATTCATGGGAAACATTTTTGTCCACTATAAATGGTCAATAAGTGCAACCAAAATTTGAAATACTGTGGCATGATTGCCTACAAGAGGAAGGGAGAAGTCAAAGCAATAATGCATCCTCCAAAGAAGATATCCTTGCTCTTAACATAAGGATCAAGAGAGGAAAGAAAACCATTTATTAGAATATGTTTTCTCATCAAAAGGAAAAATAATACAATAAGAATGTTGATAAGTCCAAAGTCAAAATTTTCAAGTTCAATAAGAAGGGACACTTTGCAAGAGAGTTCTAAGCAAATAAAAGAGGAAATTTCAATGGCAGGTTTCATGCTTCTGCTCCTACAAAAGATGAGCCTACAAAAATGAATTATTCCAATGATCAAGGGACAAGGAAGGTGTACTATCTTGTCTCTGCTCTATCTGGATCTATTACCACCAGTGATAACACATGTATATTGGATAGTGGAACATCCAAACACATGATTGGATTAGGGGCATTATCATAGATCTAAATGAAAAGGTGTACACCTGTCAGATGCAGCTTGGAGATAATACCACCTATTCAATCCAAGGAGTTGGATCCACTTCCTTTCAGATGAATTCAAGAGATGTAGTCCATGTTGATGATATTTTGTATGTTCTGGATCTAGATGAATATCACATGTTTGTTTTAGTTCCAAAAGAAAGAGGTTTCGAAGTAATATTCATGGACAAGTGCTCTAGTTTCCTAAGAATACAGACTTGAATTTTGTAGGTATGATTGGAGTTAGATAGTGAGGTCTCTATAAAGTTATTGGAAATGTCATCAAATTCATTATCCATGAAATAGTAAGTCCTTGTGAACTGTGGCATATGAGGTTTGGTCATGTCCATTTCAAAGTGATACTTGGCTTGCAAAAGTTGGTAAAAGGAGTAATAATACAACTGAATTTACCTTAAAACAACCAGTAGAATGGGGATGCTGAAAGAAAGAACATAACAATCTATGAGGCTACAAAAGCTATGATGTGTAACCAGGATTTTCCTACATCCTTATGGGAAGAACCCTCCAACACTAATGTTTATATTCAGAACATAATCCCTCATTCTGTTTTGGGAGAAAAGACTCCTAAAGAAGTTTTCACTGGTGAAAAAACCAAATGTTGGAAACTTTTTTTGTTGTCTTGTCTACATTCATATTCCAAAAGAGAAAAGGACAAATATGGAGCCATACGGAAAGAAAGGGAAATTTATTGGTTATAGGGAATCCTCCAAAGGTTATAGAATTTATGTTTCAGAACAAATACACATTGAAATCAACAAATATGTGAGATTTCAAGAAGAGGATGCCTTCAAGTGTTATATGTTAGAGAATAATACCATCTAGTACCATGGTCACATACCACCTAAGACATTTTCATTTGTTTTGTATTTATGTCATATGGTCCAAACCTTGATTATGTTGGTCTAGCAAGGTATTTGAAGGTTTTGGACTCTCTAATGCACCCAAGAACACACATTTTATCATTCATGAGGAGCATGCACCCTCATTTATGAATTTTCATTCCTTGGGGTTCTCTCACTCCTTAAAATAGCGAACTAGTTGGACCAGAGGCGCCCATGTATAGTATTTGAGTGTTTTTTTCTCTTTTGGGCCATTTATTGTTGCCTAAAGCCATTCCCACTCACCCATGCACTCCAACACACCTATCCTACACTCATTTATGTCCTAGAATTCTTCACCCACGTTCACATGGCCATTCGTGACCATTTGAGGTGGTTTGGGAGCTCATTGTTCCATCTAGGGGGTTTGAGGTCCAATCTAAGCCTACCACGTGTATGCTTCCAATTTTCCTCCAGAGGCCAATGATTTTATCCTATTATATTATAATGATGTTCCAGACATATTTACATGTTGTATAGTAATAGAAACTTTAGTCATTGGCTTCGAATATTTGGATTTATTCTCCCTATGTGTTAATATTTGGCTTTGATTCGATTTTCTCCTATTCTTTTTAATCAATACAAAAGGTAAGAATAAATCCAAATATTCGAAACAATGAGAGAATAAGAAGAGGTAGAATCCCAAATCTTCAGATGGGGGTTCAAATCCTAGCAAGGATAAAGAGAAGTAGAAGCAAGAGAATACAAAATGAAGTTATTGTCACAAAGGTTGGAATCTAGAGAGTGCATGCATGAAGAAAACCATATGATGTCGCAAATCCTTGAGAAGAGCAACATGCCCCTATTAGAAGGTGCAAGGAAGAAAGAGGGAAGTTCAAGCTCAGAGAATAAGGATAGAGGCCATTGTTATGGAGAGAAATTCCTATGGCTTGGGGTACCACAACAGATAGCTAGACTCCAGAAATCAATCTTTCTCAGTATGCAATAGAAATAAAATGTCTAACACTAAAGGATCGAACCTCGTACCTTATTCCGGATGGTTGAAGTAGATCCCCATTGAGCTTCCCAATCTTCAGCTTGAATTGTTATAACACGTCCTCAACAACAAGTAAACAATACAAGCATACTATATTTCATGGTGTTAGATCTATTCTAGCATATATAATCAATAATGTAAAAACATTTGACATATTCCAATGGATACAATATTCATTCAAATACACATTACTGGACAGGAAAAGATATTTCTATTAATATGAATCAGAGATTACAAGTGACAACCTCTGACGGCACGTCTGCGAACTGGAGAAACTGAATCCCCCACTTGGGTCTCCACCACCTCAATCCTCCATCACTTCGATAGCAAGCTTACTAGCAAAAGGAAAGCTTGGGAAGAACACAACAGTGTTCCAAGGGACAAAGGGATGCAGACTCAAGCATAAGTTCTGGAAACAATGGACTATAGTTTCGTTACTCTCAATTCTCTCTTATGCTTTCAATGTCTCAATGGGTTCCTTATATAGCTTTTCAAAGGGATACTGAAAGGTCGAATTTGTGCGATATCAAGGCATATGGAAGGCCAGGAGTCATATGAGTCGGATCCAAGTCAAGGAACACTCCAAAAGGTTTTGGATTATGTACACATCCCGATGTACGCGACTATAGAGGGAATATCCATGTATGTACGTGGTTATCGGGGAAAAAACCGCGTATATCACTTTTCTTATGTTTTTAGGGATGGTCAAGGATACATCAAAAGAGAAAAAGTGGTCCATAGGGGCTAATGATTCTACAGGGGGACAGGGGAAGGCCATACAATGTGTGATTCACCTAGTGGTGAAATATGCTATAACAGATGCCCCCTAATGTATGAGATCAGAGGGGTTATACGATGGCTGAAATACATTATAATTCCATCCCAGAAGTGAAGTGATGAAGGTACCCAAATGGAAGACCAGCCACCCAATCAGCTTAATACCATAATATAACTCTGCATATAACTGTGAATACATATAGTAGTCCCAAATACATAAGAGTACAATGGCCATGAATAGGCATGAAACAAGATAACACATATGTGGTCATTGCCACGTACAATATACATAGATCAGAATCTCCATGATGAAGATATACAAAGGACTATGATCTCCACAAAGGCTGAAGATATATAATAGATCAAGATCTTCATAGTGGCTGGAAATGTCTGACATATACTGGAACAAGTCACGAGAGCTGAAATCTCATGAACACTGGCACGATCAAGGAGGTAGCATATAATGGATGCCACCAATCTAGAAGTTCTTCTACACACACCGCTACGAGTACATGTCCTACTATGCGAATAGAGGTGTCAAGGTTGAACATAGTAGTCCATCGTCTGATTATCAGTCATTGATGTATACCGTTAACAGACGCGAGATCACCGACCGATAATGAAAATGGGAATCAAGGTACTAGAGTGCAAACTAACAAGTGTGAATAAATGAGTTGAGGTTGAACACTTGAGAGAATCCATCGATCAGGGGACATTGATGTATTCCCAAAACTGTCGATGGTGAGAGAACCTGCCACTGATGACTGAAAGTCTCAAGGCACTCAAAAATGACTCTAGACTCCAATCCCAGAATAAATGATCTGAAGTCGATGGGATGAAATCCGCTGGAAGGAGGGCATTAGGGAATCCCCCATTATCCAACACGAGGTACTCAGCAGAGCTGTATAATGTGGAAGGACTCGATCATAAGGTGCATGAACCAGTAACTGTACTGGGAATGGCCGACATGCAAATTCAAGATAACTGAGGAATGGCCGACTCAGGTTTCAACTTCCTTCGAACAAGAGCATAACGGTGTATGGTGACTAAATAAAGGTAGCATAGAATCGATATACAAACTGGGACATCTCTATGACATAGGAGACATCAATAGAGGCTCCATAGGGACTGGAAGCTTAACCAGTCGGTGGAGATAAACTCAGATAACGAGTACGGCTCCTAAGTCAAACTATAACCCAACCAATGGATGTGATATACAGTGCTCTGTTTGAAGGCAACACGACTCGACAGCTGCCAAAGATAATATCTTTTCTTGTCTGGATTTTTGGTTTTTTTGATTTTTTTGGTCTTTTTTAGTTATTTGAAAAGCTTGAAAAAATAATAAACTAGCTGTATAGTTACAAACTAGGAGGAGACGAGTGTCATGAGGGAAAACAAACTAGTTCCAAGCAGTGGAACATACCTATGCTCAATGCAAGGATACATGTGTAGGATATCGACACTCGGGGGAAAATCCCCTTTCGGTAAAAAGGGAATCAAGCTGCGAAGGATATAAAGAAAGGCTCTACATGGCTAGACATGAGACAAGCTTGGGCTATATGGCTGAAACGCAATGTCAGGGGAGCCGACATAAAGATCAATAAGACATGAAAAGCTCATGATAATGCATCCACAACTTGATACAAGGGAGTCCGGGGGATCATGGCCAGCATAAGATCAAGAGGAGTATGAGGCTCTTATGAAATGTCATGGCAATACTATACAACGGACTCCCACACCCTAAAGGGAGAAACATCGGCATGGGAACCAACTGCAAATAAGGGGCTAACTAGGGTACCCATGTAAGGTGAGGCTCTACCACTCATATCATGCCACTTCTATAGCAGCAAGAAGGTTCTGTGACATAATAGAGTGGGTTCGTACCTAAGGATATAGCGACATGGTCATAAGGTCATGCAAAATGAAAACGGTGGTCCATAGGGGCTAATGAGTCTGCAGCGGGATAGGGGAAGGCCATACAATGTGTGATTCACCTAGTGGTGAAATCCGCTATAACAGCCATGCAATGGTCGTTGGATATTCTAGTTCTTCCTTGTTCATCATAGATTCAAGCACCTCAAGGCACATGGCTTCCATACAGGACTCCCTCCCATTCCTACATCCATATAATGGTCTGTCCATTCTCATGGGTGATGACTCTGAGATCCTAGCCAAAGGTATTGGCATGATCGAACTTGACAATGGGTACTTAAAAAATGTGTTGTATGTGTCTGATATTGCAGGAAACCTACTATCTATCTATCAAATGACACACATAGGTTCAATCAAGAGAGAAAAAATTAATCAAGATGATGTGGATATTACATAAATTTCTACAGTCCAAGTTGTTGCAATGGGTTTTGTTGACCATGATTCGAGGATGTATAATTTCTTTCACTTCCTACCTTACTCCCAGTGGAATGTGCTCCTATAAAATTCTAATGAAACCAACAAATTATGGAATGAGAGGTTTGGAGACCTCAAATACATGTAACTTCAAGCACTTAGCAAAGAAAACATGGTTGAAGGTTTTCCAAGCATCAAGTTTTCCAAAGGCACATTCAAATGGTGCATAGTGGGGAAACATCTTAAGTACTAATATGACAAGGGAAAGACAAGGAGGGAAATCCAAGCGATTGATTTGATCCATTAAAATATGATGGGGCATATTCCCACACCTTCATATGGAAACTCAACTTATGTTTTGAATTTCATAGATTATTTTTCGACGTATTGTTGGGTGTATTTTCTCAAGCAAAAATCTAGAGTGTTTGAGACTTTCAAAGTCTTCAAGTCTTTAGTTCAGAAAATGAGTCGGGATAAAATAAAGGTTCTTAGGAATGAAAATGGCAAGGATTATGTCAACAAGAACCTATATCATCTCTGTCAAGAAATTGGAATTCAGATGCAACATTATGTGGCCTACACACCACAATAAAATGGTGTTGCAGACTGCAAGAATAGAGCTCTGAAAGAGATGGCTACATGCATGATGGAGGCTAAAGATTTGTCTCCTAAGATATGGGATGAATCCATAAATTTTGTTGCATATTTTCAGAACAAAATTTCACACAAAGCATTGGAAGATAAAACTCCATTTGAGTCTTGGAGTGGTCACAAGCACAATGTTTCTCATTTCGGGGTTTTTGGATCAAAGGCTTGGGCTAGAATTCCTCCCGAAAAGAGAAAGGCCTTGAAACCTCAAACAAAGGAGTCCATAATGGTTGGATATGATGAATATTCAAAGGGATACACTCTCTTTTATCCCTCATATCAGAAAACATTCGTTGAAAGAAGTTTACAGTTCAAAGAAGAGCCCATGCAGGAGATCAAGCTAGCCAAGGGGGATTGCTCACACCCTCCACTCAATGATGATGTAAGTATTGATTATTTCTCTGATATTTCTGATTCTGATATGGAATATGAATTTTATGACATGCAAACAGATAATGACTCACCCATAAGGCCAAAGTGGGATGAGAAAACCATACAAGCAACCGGTGATCTTGTTGGATATCCACTAGACTCTAGGAAGACTAGATCTCAATTTCACAATGTTTTCTCCATTCATGATTTGAATATTCCAGAGAGGTTATTTATGATGGTTGGATATGATTTTAAGTCATATTAGGAAGCATCACTTTATCCAATATAGAAAAAAACCATGAAACAAGAGTTCAAGTATTTGCAAGACAATGAAACTTGGGAGTTGGTTCCTCTACCTTCCAAGAGGAAACTAGTGCAATGTAAGTGGGTTTATAGGACAAAAATGGTTTTTTATGGTTCTGATATCAAGTACAATTCCATGTTGGTTTCCAAAGTTTTTCTCTAATTTCCATGGATGGGACTATATAGATACATTTGTACCGGTTGCAAAGATGGACTCTATCAGGCTAGTTTTGGCCATTGTTGTATCTAAGAGATGTGAGGTGCACCTTATGGATGTGAAGAGTGATTTTATTAATGGTGAACTTAATGAGGATATTTATATGCAGCAACATGAAGGTTTAATTCATGATACTTCACTTGTTTTCAGGTTGAATAGTTCTCTCTATGGCCTCAAGCAAGCCCCTAGGGTTTGGTATGCCAAGATGGACAATTTTCTTCTATTGCTTGGATTTGAAAGATGAAAATATGATAATAATGTATATTTGCAACATTTAGATGGTTCATTGCAGATCATAGTATTGCAGATCATAGTATTGTATGTTTATTCTCTTTTGATCACTAGAAGTTTCATTGTTGATATAGGTTCAATTAAGCCTTCTTTGCACAATGTGTTTTCAATGAATGACCTTGGATTGTTGAAACAATTTCTTGGCTTGGAGATTGAGAAATATGATGAAGGTATCAATGTCATCCAATAAAATTATGTTGCATACCTTCTATTAAAGTTTAAAATGGATAAATGTAAAGAATCCAAGTGTCCCTTCCTTTCAAGAGTGAAACTAGGTGATTTTGGTTCATCTCCATTGGTGGACAACTCACTGTATCGATAGCTAGTTGTAAGCTTGTTGTATCTCACACACTCTCCACTTGATTTTTCTTATGCAATAGGTGTTGTTGCAAGTTATATGCAGGATCCTCATGAGATTCATTGGAAGGATGATAATGGGATCTTGCATTATGTGCAAGGAGCCAAACACTTCATGATACATTATGTTGTTAGTTCTCCACTAGAACTAGTCGGATTTACTTATTCTGATTGGGTTGGAGATTCCATTGACAAAAATTCCTCTCCAGGTTATGTCTTCATGCTTACACATGCTCCCATATGATGTTCAAGTAAGAAACAACACACTATATCCCTTTCATTAGTTGAGGTTGAGTACATAGGAGCAGTGAACGCAACTACATAATCGTGGTTACGAGGAATTCTTGGAGAAATTGGTTTTTCATTTGAATCACCCACTGTCATTTGGTGTGAAAATCAAAGTGAAATCGATATTTCCATATATCCAGTACAAAGATGGAGGACCAAACACATTGAGATACACATGCACTACATCCAGAGCTTGGTGCATGAGAAGGTGATATCATTGCAGTATTGTCCATCTGCAGAGCAATCTGATGACATCTTCACCAAGAGCTTCATAGAGAAGATATTCACATATATGAGGTCCCTCCTTGGAGTGGTTGACACATGGTCATGACTGATATTCACTTTCATATTTCGCTCCATTCCATTTTAAAGGGGATCTTTTGTTCCCATGTGGTTTTCCTCCTTACCTTGGTTATATGGACAAATAAAATTTTGAACGAGGTGACTTGAGCCTTAGTTTCCAAGGCCTCAATTTTGATGTCATTACACTAAGCCAGGCTTAAGGGGGGGTGTTAGAGCATCATACCACCTATTACTATGGTCACATACCACCTATGACATTTTCATTTGTTTTGTACTTATGTCATATGGTCCACACTTTGTTATATTGGTATAGCAAGATATTTGGGGGTTTTGGACACTTTAATGCACCCAAGAGCTCAAATTTGATCATTAAGGAGACTCATGTTCCCTCATTTATTACTTTTCAGTCCTTGGGAAACTCCCACTCACCCATGCACTCTAACATGCATTGCCTACTCTCATTTATGTCATAGAATTATTCAACCACATTCACATGGAAATTTGTGACCGTTTGAGGTGGTTTGGGAGCTCATTGGTCCACCTAGGGGATTTGAGGTCCAATCTAAGCGTGCCGCATGTATGCCTCCAATTTTCCTCGAAAGGCTAACAATTTTCTCCTATTGTATTATAATGATGCTCTATAAATATTTACATGTTCGAAAGTAATAGAATATTCAGTTATTCACACTATTCCTATGTCTTAATTTTTCTCTTTTCACTGATTTTCTGCATAGTTTGTGAATTTCCTGAGTTATGAGGATTCCCTTAGCTCCCATATATTGCTGTGAATCAGATTTTCGCATTCTAAATAAATTAAATATGATTCATATATGGAGGAGCGTGAGACACCCATGATGGAGGATCCAAGTTCTGGTTCTCCACATTTAGATGCTAAGAGGGAGAATCTAGAAGAGTCCTTAAATTAACTTAATCCTGAAGAAGCAGTAGAACTGGAATAATGATCTATTGATGAACCTCCTGCTAAGAGAATATCTACATGGTGTCAAGACATTCTACAAGAGCTTGAAAAGAATGGAGGCGCACCATCAGGCACATCCAAAGAGTGAAGGATACATGAAAGATATCCATGATATGTAGCACAAATGAGTCACACCAGTCATTCAAAACCTTCCACCTATGACGAAGCCTTCTAAGCATCAGGTATGGAAAGATTCCATGGTGGAAGAATACAAATCCATTATGAAGAATGATGTTTGGGAAGTGGTTCTTAAACCTAAAGGGAAGTCTGTAGTAACTTCTGGGTGGCTTTATAAAATCAAACATGTAGCAGATGAAAATATTGAAAAGTATAAAGAAAGATTTGTGTCTCATGGTTTCTCAAAGAAAGAAGGAATAGACTATGATGATACGTTCACTCTTATGTCCAGGTATACCACTATTTGAGCCATGATTTTCCTTGCTTCAGTTCTAGGGTGGAAGCTTCACAAGATGGATGTGAAGACTACCTTTCTCAATGGTGAAGTTGAGGAAGAAGTATGCATACAACAACTTGAGTAGTTTGTAGTTCATGGGAAGGAGTCCCATGTATTTAAACTTAAGAAACCCTTGTATGGGCTTAAGCAAGCCCCAAGGGCTTGGTGTTCAAGGATTGTTAGTTATCTTCAGAACTTGGGCTTCTTCAAAAGAGAAATTGACCCAAACCTGTACTTCAATATTGTGAAGAACCAACCACTGATCTTGGTTCTCTATGTTGATGACTTGTTCCTTATTGGAGAGGAACAACATATGGTTCGGTGCAAGAGGGAGCTCTCTTCTGAGTTAAAAATGAAAGAATTGGGTATTATGCACTATTTTATTGGTCTTCAAGTTTGGAAATGAAATATGAGATATTTGTTTCACAAGCAAAATAAGCAGTTGATGTGTTGTGTAGGTTTGGTATGATGGATTGTAAATCCATGTCTACACCAATGATTTCTAATATGAAGAAGCTACATGAGTCATATTCTAGATTGGATCTAGTGGATCCTACTATGTATAGACATCTCATTGGTTCCTTGATGTATTTGATACATAGTAGACTAGACATATGTTATGCAGTGAGTATATTAAGTCAGTTCATGTCTGATCCAATACATAGATATTGGGTTGCTATCAGGGATGTGCTTAGATACCTTCAAGGTACTATTTCTTATGGACTCATATATTCCTCTATTGGAAGTGTGATGCTACTTTGTTATGCCAACTTTGATTGGGGTGGTAGGTTTTTGCATTGAAAGAGTATATCTAGATTTTGTTTTAGCTTGGGATCAACTATGATCTCTTGGTCTAGTAGGAAGCAAGGCTTCGTATCCTAGAGTACTACAAAAATAGGGTATATTGCAACTAGTACAACTTGCCAAGATGTTGTGTGACTTCAAAAGATACTCGTTGGGTTGTTTGGTGGGAAGCTTGAGACTATTGTCATTCGCTATGACAATTAGAGGTGCGTTAAGCTCTCAAAAAGCATTGTGTTTTATGACAAGTTGAAACACATTGAGATGAAATACCACTGCATTAGATACATGGTCCAGAGAGGTGTCATAAAACTTCAGTACATTACTAATGAGCATATAGTAGATATGTTGACTAAGCCTCCATCCTTGACGAAGTATAGGTACTTTTGAGATAAGCTTGGTATTCCAGAGAATGCCTCCATCGATGAGAGGGAGTGTTAAAGTTGCAACATCATGATTCTTTCTCCAAGCGAATCTTGTGCACTGGGATTGGGTCTCATGTGTCGAGGTAGTGCCTTAGGGAGCCTAAGTTAGACTCAGTAAAGTTGGAGTATATTCTTGAGTTGGACTCAAGAATGACTAAACCTTATGTGTAAAGGTTAATCCTCATGTGTTGAGGTAAGTGCTTTGTATGTCAAATTGATGATGTTGCACAGTGTTGTTTGCCAAGGATAATGTCTTGTATGTCAATACAAATCCTCTTGTGTTGAGGTGGTGCCTCATGTGTTGAGGCAATGCTTTGCATGGCAAGCATGAATGGTGTGTGATGTACTACTAACCATGGTATTAGAGATGGATGAGCTATTATGTCTCCTCTAGAGGATAGATACCTCTAGGGTGAATTAATTTAGCATATGGACACTTGGAACAATAGTAGGACAAGATTATCACATCATTGGAAAAATATCCTTAGTATATTTGATGTGATAGATAAATTAAAGGGTACACATGTGGACGACGTAGATAAATCAAGAGATAAATATAAGATGTAATGAGATTGGAGAGAACTCAAATTTCTCACTTCAGTGATGATAAAGACTTCAATGAATAATAGATAACTCAAATTGTTAACTTTAGTGATGTTAACAAGGAAGATGACAGTTAATTAAATGAGAAATCGAATTGTTCACTTTAGTGATGTAATCAAGAAGGAAATCAATTAAAATAGATAACTAAGTGTTAATAAAGAATATCTAGTTAGCTAAAGTCTTTTGCATGATGACACTTTAGTTAAACTAAAATACGACACTTAAGTTGTGATACTTGAGTTAAACTAAAAGATGGCACTTAAGTTACGACAATTGCATGAAGACACTTGAGTTAGCATCCTAAGTAAGTGGTATAGCATTTGGTTGGAAGGTGAGTTCATCTTGAAGTTAGAAGAGAAAAGATATATGCCAAGAATGAAAAGTATTATGCCGTTGTTATGCACGATTAATGGCATCAAGGTGAGGAGCGAATTTTCAATTGAAGGCATTTGTTATTCTTTGCATGTGACCAAAAAGTGTGAATTGGTTTTGTGTTGGTTGTGCTGCTGGGATCTTTTATGATTCTCTCTTCTCTCTTATTCTAATATTGCACCAATGGTACTTGGTATTTCTCTCTGATATTGTACCATGGGTGGTGGATGTAATCTGCTAATTGTAAAGACATTCTCTGCTATCTATCATTATACTAAGGAATATTTGTCGAGGTTTTGTCCCTCATATTTTAGAAGGTTTCACAAGGTAAATTCTATGTCTCATATGTGAATGCTTATGATTTGATTATTCAATTGTTTCAAGTACTACTATAATTACACAATTAAGATCAAAATTCAACATATACCACTTCAAGTTCAAGCCTAGCTATTAAGCTCTTGCTTTTGGTGTAGACATCTCTCATGTTTTATTTAATTTGGCCTCGTCTTTTATGATAATTTTCATTCTGCAAGTTTGGCTTTGTTATATCCTCTTGCTAGCTCATTTCCCCTTAAGATTCTTGTGGTCTCTCTCAACCTCGTCTCTAGCTCTCTTTTATCAATACCTCTTGCACATTCTTGTCCCCTTCCCCTGGCTCAATATGGTTGGCTATGGAAGACGAAAACAACGGAAAGGAAATAGGGATCCCACTTTATGTGCTTGGGTGAGAAAAGAAACTTTAGTTCATATTCAAAAGGAAATGCCCAACGCATAAATAGAAGTGAAATGGAGAAAGAATTCCTCAATAAAGGGGAGATTGAATGCGCTATGAAGAATTGAGTCTTAACCTAGGAAATGGATGCCAAATATTTGAAGATGGTCATGCTCTACTAACACATGAAATCCTTGATGGGTAAAGCTTTGGAAGAAAATAAAGACAAGAACGACAAAATCTTGATGCAACTCGAGATACCAAGGTCTACCCAATTCCTCTTTCCCCTTTGAAATGAAGAATAGTCAATAAATTGCTTTCTTACTTTTCATAACCAGCTACAGTAATATACCATGGTCTCTCTAGTTCCACTTTTTTTTCCTAACTGTGAGAAACTATCCATGCCACATAGAGTACTACATAACGTGAATAGCAAACTCATGAGCCAGGGAAAACCTTAAGACCCAGTAGGATACAGCGAGAGTACGACCACAACCATAGTCATACAGGAATTTTCTCGGGTGCAGTATGCCTTCCTACACCTCCCTTGTAGGAATCGAAACCGAACTTCTATTAGGGAAACCATCAAACCTCCATGTTGTTCCAAGCCATCGCTCCCCTGACCATGAGGATTGAACATGAGACTTCATGAGGACTAGACCCCACTAAAGCCAAATGAGCTACACCTTATGGCTCTCTCCAATTCCACTTTTAAATGATGAATAGTGAATAAATATCTTTCTTACTTTTCATAACTAGCTATAGCTATAGTTATAAAAAAATACTTTAGTTTCTTAAAGTAATAATGATAGTAATTACAATCAAACAAACCAACGCATTCATTAGATTTACCATTTAATTTTTAAATATGAATTCGGTTAGCTTGTACCATATATAAAAAAGGACACTTATTAAGAGGTAAACAATAGTAGTTAGCTTTATTAAATAAATTATTGACTACCAACATTAACTATTACATCTCAGAAAATATACAAAACAAAATAACCATTTCTAAGAGGTGGACATTGATTTCCAACTGCCACTTTATTTCGCCGTAAGGCCTATTGATTCGTCATGATTATGAAACGTCAAACTTTGACAATAGTCATTGACTCATTAGCTTTACTAATTGCTTTTCTACTCATATTAACTTTTACATCTATTAAAAATCCCAAATAATCATTGCTAAGAGGTGGACAAGTAGATGTTGATACCTGAAACTATAGTAGAGCTAGAACTACCTGGCAAGAGCTATCCATTGAGCTGCAGCGCATTTAATGCGGCTACAGCAGGCTTGCTGACCCTTGGATCTGGAGCATCTCCAGATCCAAGGTCAAAAAGCCTGCTGTAGCCGCATTAAATGCTCTACATCTCAATGGATAGCTCTTGCCAAACTACCTGAATTTCAAGAAGAACGTGAACAAGGCTTGACCACATGTGTGGAGCCATGAATTTCCATAGTGGTAGCTGAAAAAGAAATACTATTGTGACATTGGAATAATCCCAAGAGAGGGTAGATCAATCACAAAGAAGATGTAGAGCATCACTCTTTTATTATAAGAATAACTATCTAGAGCCTTATTTGTACATAATGATAAATTGTCAAAACCTTGTTATTAAGGATTTATGAAATTTAATAATAATTTATATAGGATAGACAACATGTCACACCAATAGTTGGTCATTGCTCAAGTTAATTAAAGCTTCATGAACATAGGATAGATTTGCACATTTTGGTTTGAGTTATTGAGAAACAACATCAATTGCCGCTTCCATGTGGGTGGCAGTGATAATATAATTTCAATCTCACAAATGTGGTTGTTGACTTATTGTTGATGTGGTTATTCATTTATTGTTGTAAAACAACTTGAGCACAATGTTGTATTTTTTATTGGAGTATTCAACTTAGATTTTATTGACTGATAAGTCAATCTGCCATGTAATCACTTCTAGAAGGATAAAGTCCATTGTTAGACAGATATGGTTAGTTTTTTAATTTGTAATAAGTGGCAATTAGCCATTATTATCCTTGATCCTTGCGTGGATTTCCTCAAGGATTGAACTTTGTTGATAGGGTTTCTTTTATTAGGTCCTTAGATCCATCCTAGTTGTATCTTACAGGTCTGTTGAGTGTATAAGAAGGATTTAATGTAATAGATAGGATATGATAGTCGAGAGAGAGTGCAGAGTGTGTTAGAGCGCAGTGGCTGTGTAATAATACTTCTGGTTAATTGAATGAAAACAGAGTTATTCTACAAGTTGATTTAGTTATTATACCTTCATATTCTCTAGGAGTATTGTTGTAAATCTTAGTGTATGTGTGTTTGCATTTCAAAATCCGACATAACTAGTATACGTGGAATTGCCTATGATGAAGTTTTGCAGAAGGGAATTGATCCTGATAGTGATCAATTAAACGAAGATTACAGAGAAGAAAATCTATGTCAATCATACGGTGGGGATTGATCTTAGAGAAGATCAATAATTGTCATTGATTGTCATAGAAAGGAGACATAGATCCACAAATTTAAAATCGTGATCCGCATATGGAGATAGATCAATGGTTGAAATCGAATCCACAAGGATTGACGGTGCGGAGGTTGTAGGGCGGAGAGCGAAAGAATAAATAAAAGTTAAAGAGAAAGTGAGATTTCCAATTACAAAGTCCAGAAGTCGAAAAGAGGAAAGCGGTAGCATGAGGAAAAAGATAAATAAGAGTTGAAAATCCAACTTCTGCATCCCGGACCAGAAAGTGGAACCCGAAAAGGTAAAGAAGTGCAGAAATGCAGGTTCCAAAGTCGATAATCCGACTTCTGCATTCCAAACGAGAAATCGAAAATTGGGAAAGTGGGAAAAAGGTGGAAACCTTGTTTTGAAAAGTGAAAATCCAATTTCTGTGATCCACTAAGGTGCAGAAAGGATGTTAGACAGTTCCATAAGTTGTTTAATAGGAAAAATCAGGCCTGTTAGTTTTCATTTCTCGGTTTTGAGATCTTTAAGAAAATCAGTGCCATCAGTTTGGTATCAGAGCATCAGTTGAGCCTGTAGAAATATGTCTCCGAGACGAGGACGGGCATATGGAGTTCCTGTAGGATGTGGTCGAGGAAGACAACCTACAGAAATAGAGGTACATAGAGATATGAGAATACTGGAAGCTATGGAAAGAAAGAACCACTCAGAAAATTCAGATAACAGTGATGATGAAGAAGAAGAAGAATATCCTAAAGAAATTAGATTTTTGAAGATGTTGATGAAGGCCAGTAGCAGACCAAGAGTGGAAGTACCTATGATTGAAGGTAATTTAAATGTTTAAGAACTCATCGATTGGATTAATGCTTTGAAGAAATATTTTGATTTTGAAGAAATTGAAGACAAGAAGAAAGCAAGATATGCAACTACCAGAATGAAAGGACATGCAACTATCTAGTGGGATGAGATCTAGATTCATCGAGAAAGAAGAGGTAAGTAAAAGATAAACTCTTGGGATAAGATGCTAAGTAAGACTAAGAGTCAGTTTATGCCTAATGACTATCAATTGAATCTTATTAGGTAGTTACAGAACCTTATAATAAGACTATGACTGTAAAAGAATACACATAAGAATTTTTTAGACTGAGCATTAGAGTTGGACACACACAAGGAGGTCTAGAAAGAGTAGCTAGGTATATCAATGGATTAAAATATGATATACCAGATGAGATCAATTTATTAAATTTGAAAACTATAGAAGGTGCATATCAGGTAGTTTCAAAGGTATAAGAGAAACTGTTAAGAAAACAAAACCAGAAAAATAGATGAAAGAATATAGTAAGAGGAAGAGGATCTCCTAGTAGTGGAGGTAGGACTCCCAAAAATGGAGTTGGGGGTTCTAGCAGTCAATCATCCCAGAGAGGTGGATTCAAAGGAGGTAGAGGAAGAGGCAGACATAGAGTTGTAAAGTGTTATACTTGTGGAGAGATAGGACAGATTTCTTGGAATTTTCCAAGAAATCAGTCTTCAGGTCAGAGGAATGTGAATGTTGCTGAGGCTCAAGAAGAGTCAAAATAAGAACTAGAGATGAATAACCCTCCATAAGAAGGACAATCTATTATGTTGAAGATATTTTTGATAAAATCAGAGAAGCAAGTACATGAACCAACCCAAAGGAAGAGTTTGTTCAGAACAAGGTGTAAGTCACAAGGTAAGTGTTGTAAAATGGTCATTGATAGTGGTAGTACATATAATTTTTTTCCACTGAGATGGAAGAGAAGCTGGGACGAAGAGCATGAAGCATCCCACTCCCTACAAAGTGTCCTAGTTGCAGAAAGGACATCATCTCTTGGTGAATGAGCAGTGTAATGTGGAATTCCATATTGGTACTTACAAGGATGAGATATTATGTGACATAATTCCTATGGATGTGTGCAATATACTCTTAAAGAGGCCTTGGTAGTATGACAGGAAAGTTGTTCATGACAGGAGAAAAAATACTTATTCTCTGGAGAAATATGGGAAGAGACATACTCTGTCACCCTTAGAAGATGAAGCAGTTCAGGAAAGTCTAGGATTAGACATTTTGCTGATGTTTGAAAAAGAACTATTATAAGAAATTCAGAAAGAGGAAGATCTATACTTTTCCCTTGTTGGTAAGCCAAAGGTAATTTTAACTTCTACAAATTTAGATGATTTTCCTGATGAAGTTAAAACTTTGCTTGATGAGTGTGCTAACATTATTGTGGATGAGTTTCCAAATGATTTACCACCTATAAAAAGTATTAGTCATCACATTGACTTAATACCTGGGGCAAGTTTACCTAATAAAGAAGCATACAGATTAACCCCTCAAGAAAATAAAGAAATCAAACAACAAGTGCAGGAGTTGTTGGAGAAAGGATTGGTAAAAGAAAGTTTGATTCCTTATGCAGTTCCCACTGTACTTAGTCCAAGAAGGATGGTGGGTGGAGGATGTGCACCAACTCCAGTGAAATCAACAAGATCACTATCAGGTATAGATTCCCTTTACCCAAAATTGATGATCTGATGGATTATTTAAGTGGTTCAGAACATTTTTCCAAAAATAGATTTGAAAAGTGGATATCATCAGATTAGGATAAGGGAAGGGGATGAATGGAAGATGACATTTAAAACTAATGATGGTTTGTATGAATGGTTAATGATTCCATTTGGGCTTACTAATGCACCTAGTACCTTCATAAGATTGATGAATGAGGTTTTAAAATAATTTACTGGGAAGTTTGTGATAGTGTATCTAGATGACATTCTTATTTTTAGTCATAATAGAGAAGAGCATTTAAGGCACCTTAAGTTGGTGTTGAGAACATTGCAAAAAGAGAAGATGCTAATAAATCTAAAGAAATGTAGTTTCCTAAAGACAGAGTTAGTTTACTTGGGATTTGTAGTTTTGTAGGAAGGACTGAAGATGGATCCTGACAAGGTACAAGCGATTGCAAATTGGCCAGTTTCAAAGAATGCTTATGAGGTAAGAATTTTCCATGGACTTTCTAGTTTCTAAAGAAATTTCATTAAGAATTTCAATCAGATTTGTGTACCTTTGATAGATACTTTTAGAGGAAGTAGAAAACCTTTGAAATGGACAATACTTTCAGAGGAAGTAGAAAACCTTTCAAATGGACAAAAGCAACCAATAAGAATTTTAAGTTGCCGAATAAAAAGATAATTGAGAAGCCTATCTTGGCTTTACCCAATTTTGACAAAGTGTTTCAAGTTGAAACAGATGCTAGTGAAACAATAGTGGTAGCAGTTTTGAGTCAAGAGCAGAGGCCAATAGCATATTTCGGTGAAAAATTGAATGAAGCAAAATAGAAATATTCTTCATATGATAAAGAATTATATGTTGTTGTGCAGGCTCTTAAGAAGTGGAGACATTATTTGATGCCTAAGGGATTTGTGTTGTATTCTAACGATCATGCTTTGCAATTCTCAAATAGTCAGCCAAAATTAAACTAGAGACATGTTAAATGGGTAGAATTTTTGCAAAACTTTACCTTTTTCATCAAACATACAAGTGGTCAGTCTAATAAAGTTGTAGATGCTTTGAGCAGGGTAAATCTGGTATTGTAAGAAGTTAAGGTTAGTACTTTGGGATTTGAAAACTTGATTGACATGTATAAAGAAGATTTAGATTTCAAGGATATATATGTTTCCTGTGAAAATTTATTTACCCATAATAGAAGCTAGTGGTTAGATTATATGTTGCAGGAAGGTTTGATATTCAAGGATAGTAAATTATGTATTCCGAAATGTTCAATGAGAGAAAATTTGATTCATGAAAAGCATAGTGGAGGTCTATTAGGACATTTTGGACAAGACAAGACTTTTTATCTGGTGAGAAATTTTTATTTTTGGCCAAAGATGCGATATGATGTGAGGAAATTTGTTGAAAGATGCAGAATTTGTCAACATGCAAAGAGGAGAAGTCAGAACACAATATTGTATCAACCCTTTCCTATTCCAGCTAGGCCTTGGGATTCCATAAGCATGGATTTTGTTTTGCATTTACCTAGAACTCAAAGAGGTCATGATTCAATTTATGTTGTGGTAGATATATTTTTCCAAAATGGCTCATGTTATTGCGTGTAAGAAGACTAATGATGCAACCAATATTGCTATCCTATTCTTTTCTGAAATTGTAAAGTTGCATCGGTTTCCTTTGATTATTGTGTCTGACAGAGATAGAAAGTTTGTTGGTCATTTTTGGAGAAATATATGGAATAATTTGGGGACTAATAACAGTTTTAGTTATGCTTATCACCCTCATAATAATGGTTAGACCGAAGTGGTAAATAGGAGCTTGGGAAACATACTGAGAAGTCTTGTGTATGAACATCCAAAAAAGTGGGACTTGGCTCTTGCTCATGCTGAGTTCACATACAATGATTCAGCCAATAGAGGTACATGTATGAGTCCTTTTGAAATTGTCTATGGGATGCATCCAAGAGGTGTATATGAACTTAGATATTTGGGAAAACAGGAAAGGAGAAGTGCAGAGGGTGAATAATTTGCAATTAGTATGCATGAGCTACAGGAGAACATCAAGAAGAGATTACAAGAAAGTACAGAAAGATAAAAATAGAAAGCGGACTTGAAGAGAAGGGAAGTTAATTTTCAAGTTGGAGATTTAGTAATGGCCTATCTTAAAAAAGAAAGGTTCCCTAAAGGAAATTATAATAAATTGAAGCTTAAAAAGATTGGACCTTGTAAAGTTTTAAGGAATTTTTCTGCAAATGCTTATGAGATTGAGCTTCCTTTTGAATTTCATATTTCACGAATATTTAATGTTTCATATTTGTATGCTTTTAAAGATGCAGGTATCCAGACATATGGTGTAAATTCAGATGGAGATGATTTAGCTATAGACTGGCAAGGACAACTTCCATAGAAAGAACAACCTTAGATTGAAGCCATCCTTGACAAAATAATCCTAAGGAATACCAGGAACAAAACCTTCTTTCAATTCTTGGTCAAATGGAAGAATCAGCCTACTGAATATGCAACTTGGTTGATAGAACAGGAAATTCCAAGTACAATGTACACCATGAAGACTTATAGAAGAATTATTTTCTTCCCTAGGAGTATGATGTAGGAGCATCCAACTCAGATTTAATTGAATGATAAGTCAATATTCCATGTAATCACTTCTAGAAGGATAGGGTACATTGTTAGATAGATAGGGTTAGTTTTTAATTTGTAATAAGTGGCAATTATCCATTATTCTCCTTGATCCCTGCATTGATTTCCTCAAGGATTGATCTTTGTTGATAGGGTTTCTTTTATTAGGTCCTCAAATCCTTCCTAGTCGAATCTGACAGGTTGGCTGAGTGTATAAGAAGGATTTAATGTAATACCTAGGATATGATATTCGAGAGAGAGTGCAAAGTGTGTAAGAGCACATAGATTGTGTAGTAATACTTCTAGCTAATTGAATGAAAACAAAGTTATTCTATGAGTCAATTTAGTTATTATACCTTTGTTTTCTTTTCTAGGAGTATTGTTATAAATCTATATGTATGTGTGTTTGCATTCTGAAATCCGACATAACTAGGAGAGGTGGAATTTCCTGTGATGAAGCTTTGTAGAAGGGAATTGATCCTTAAAGTGATCAATTAAATGAAGCTTACAGAGAAGAAAATCTAAGTCAATCGTATAGTGGGGATTGATCTCAGAGAAGATCAAAGATTATCGTTGATCTCCATAGTAAGGAGACATAGATCTGCAAATTTAAAATCATGATCTGCATCTGGAGACAGATCAATGGTCGAGAGTGAATCTACAAAGATTGTAGGGCGAAAGAATAAATAAAAGTTAAAGAGAAAGTGAAATTTTCGATTCTGAAGTCTAGAAGTTGGAAAGCGGAAAGCGACATCACGAGGAAAAAGATAAAGAAAAGTTAAAAATGCGACTTCCACATCGTGAAATGGAAAGTGGAACCCGAAAAAGGTAAAGAAGTGTGAAAATGCAGTTTTGAAAGTCGATAATCTGACTTCTGCATTCTGAACTGGAAATTGAAAATCAGGAAAGTGGGAAAAAGGAAAAAACCTTGTTTTGAAAAGTGGAAAGTCGATTTTTGCGATCCGCTAAGGTGCAGAAAGGAGGTTAGACAATGCCATAAGCTGTTTAACAGGAAAATTCATTCCTGTTAGTTTTCAGTTCTCGGTTTTGAGATATATAAGAAAACCAGTGCCATCATGTTAACATTTTTTTGATAAGAAACATATACAGAAAAATATAATAACATATCAGGAAAGGGTTATTGTCTATATGGCTAAGAACATAGTTGTGGACATTGGGGTATATATAGAAGACAAAATTCTAACACACCCTTTTGAAATTCAGCTATTAAAGGATGGAATACTGAAGTGGTGATTGCTATCCACCTCACTAGACAAGGGGGTCATGTCATTACAAGAACATCATCATGCCATTCAACATTTATGAGAGTATCGATTGACTATTCTCGCAGAGTGAAGGAATAATGGATTTTTATATGGATAGAAAGGAGGAGGATCTGAGCTCTCTAAATATTGCTTGTTCATTGACAATTAAGGTGGAAAAGGTTGAAACAAGACTCAAGCATCAAACGTGCCACTTGGATCATACATATTTTCTTACATGTTCCCTTCTCCCTTGTACTCAATCTACCTACAATATAACAATTGATATCATCTCAATTGTGTTCTTTCGACATAGGAAAATTATATAGTGCGGTTAACCCTCAACATATTTTTACATTACATTCCATTTATCATGATAGATAATTATATAGTTGGTGAACCCTCAACACATTTGGGAATTATATTCCATCTACCATGAGTCAATTAATAACTTACTCTATGAAATTTATCAACAAAACATTTTGCTACAAAATTAGACGAAACAAAATCCCAATATAGTTATAAGTCATATCTAGTTAAGGTCTTTTGCATCATTCTTGAACCATGAAATTTAGTGGATCAATGCATTAACAAATTTGGATATTATTGAGCATAATAATATCCTATGGGTCGAAGGGGAATATCATTAACCCTCTATAGTAATGCATGAAATTGTACTAAAAAATTATTGTGTTATCCCTTATATCTAGTGAACTTAGCAAGCCACCATTATTGACTATGCAAACCTAATACTATGAAAATAATTAGAATCCTCTATTTGCTTGAAACTAATACTATGAAAATAATTATAAGCCCTTATTTTCTTGAAAAAAATATGGGAAGCCTTGTCTTTCATGCATAAAAGGAAGGAACCATTATCTTATTCTCACTTTGGATAGGTCTCAAATATATAATAATTTTTAAAACAATTTAAAAAAAAACATGGTCCATATGGATTGGTCTCCAATTTCATTTTCATATTCTTTGGTGTCATTTTTTAGAGAACAACAAGATCAATAAACAAATGATTGGGTTATTATATGATAGATGAAGAGGGCCAATATTCATACAACTTCCCCTATCGACATTAGCTCATTTAATCTAGAGGATGGTTTATAGGCCTTAGTACTTCGGTCCTAATTCACCTCATCAATAGGTTTCCTCGGATTGGGTATGGAATTACAACTAATATATCACTAATATATCTTATCTAAGCCTATCTAACCCCATCTAGGAATATTGAAATTTTTTATTTTACATGAAACAAATGGAAGGTACAAAGAGTAAATCTATTTCAAGTCTTCACCAAACACTCCATCTTAGTATGCGGATTAAAAAAATAAGTTATACAACTTGACGAGAACTCGTCATTGTTCTCGGTTTTTGGGGGGTCAATTTAAGTAGTTGTTTTTGTCTCCATTTCAAAAAGTGTGTATACTGGTAGCACCATTTTTCATTTCGAGCCATTTTTTTGATATTTTCAAACTTCTTGGTCATAAAAAAACTATAATGTTTCGTTACAGGCACGTTTTCTCAAATTTTACAAAACAATTTACGTCTAGTACATAGTTACAATGCGATATATAGATTTTCAAACTTCTTGGTCATAAAAAAACTATAATGTTTTGTTAGAGGCACGTTTTCTCAAATTTTACAAAACAATGTACATTTAGTACCTAGTTACAATGCGATA
>LPNX010571403.1:129172-143717 GCA_001517045.1 Pseudotsuga menziesii
ACTCATTTTTTGGGCAAATTTGAAAAAAAAAGAAAATAAAGACATTTAAACAAATTTTAACCTTTTTTCAGCTATTTTATGCCTAAAAATGATACTATTTAGCATTATTTTCCATAAAGCAATGATTCACATAAACTCAACAAAATGTATACCATATAGTTCTAAATAATCTATGAAAAAACATAATAGTTATTTTGATAATAAAATGTTAAAGTCAAAACATTGCATAAATATCTTATCAAAAACTTGCCATGTTTGGCATTTTCCTCAAGGACATGAAACTAATCAAGAATATCATGCATAATCAAATTTAAGTTTGACAATTTCCTCACCATCATGAAACTAATCAAGAATATCATGAAGACCAAACCATTCATCGAAATTATCCTTTTCTACAGCTTGGCTCTCTTCCTGGACCTCATTATTTTCTGCCATTGGGTCTTCTACTTCTGCGAAATTCTGAAAGTGATCATTTCAAAACATCCCTTTTAATGGTGGTTGACGATATTTTTAAATCTTTGCCACAAGTGACTAATACAAATCTCCTTTCTTCAAACCAACTTTCTGCATTTCATCTGGAATACCTTTCATGGAATTAATTCTTTGCTTGATATAATTGCACTGTAGTGGATCATTATCTATGGATATGCAATTTATTCCTTTTTATAAGGAGCATGCTATTGTTGTACCTAATAACCACATGCATAAAAAATAAAGTTAAATAACATAATGAAACATAAATTTAAAAAATATATAGTATAGATATAGATTAATGACACTAGTTTCATATGTAATATCAGAAATATTACCTGATCCTGAGAACAACTCTAAAACCCAATATCCTTCTTTTGAAAATGTATCTATGACATAATTAATCAATGCTTGTGGCTTCTGGTAAATGTTTAGAATCTCTTATTTCAAATCTATTTCTTCATATGTCTACCTTTTAACCACAACATTATAAGACAATATTTGACTATATTTTCTTTCACTCCTTTCATTAATTAAAAGATATTCATAGGTCTCATATTTTGTCCAACATGAAAGATGTATACTTTCAGTATCACTCATAAATGGATCACTGCTCGAGCTACGAATATTAGGCTTATTCATGTAACACAATTAAATAATATTCTATTTAACTTATAGGAAAATAAATTTCATTTCTAATTTCAAATGCTTAATAACACGCTACAATTATATCACCAATACAGTTTCTTCCTTGAATTTTCTATATCCTTGAAGGTTGTTAGCACTTCTCATCCTTGTACATTTGAATGGAAAACAAGAAATCTCCATAGAAGTGATGTTGTGACATTGATAAATCCTAAAACCACTTTATTGAATAATTGGTAAATATAAGGCTCACAATCATAAGTAATGTTTTTGATATTGTATTTATGAGGGATGTCTAGAATTACTATGGAGTAATCCTTCTTATGAATAATAATTTTAATGTTTTCACAATCACCAACAATCACTTTATATTGCACAGTGTCCAGCCCATTCCAAATGTGATTATCAAAGATATCATCAAGTTTGACGTTTGTGAGGCATCGCGTTCTTTGTCGTTCTATTTTGGCTCTTTGAATATGAGTTTGAAAGACTCTGATACTGAACTCTTCTTTGGAATCTTTGGGAAATTTTTTTATATGTATAAGTAAAAAAAATTTAAATGGATTGGCTTCCAAATAAATTAAATAGAATATATCGTAAATCAACATACCTTTTTGTATGCAATAGAAAAATTTATCATGTTCTCTATGGAGCTTGAGTCTGGATAATTGCACCTAACATCATCCCAACTCTTCTCCCCCAACCTTATAACCATATCCACTTGTATTCTCATGTAAACCTTATGACTACATGATTTAAAAATAAATTACGTTTACAATCATATCTAATTATATAACATAATGCTTAATTAATAAAAAATTCTAAACTCAAAAAATAAACTTTAAAACATAAACCAATCCATGAACTTACTTTTAAAATTCATTGCACATTTCCTCCATGGATAATTCACTTGACTTTACATGTGACAAAATTGTAGATATAAGTGTTTCATCCTTCACACCTTGCAATGCTCTCCAAGATGTTATAGTCATATGTTTTGGAAAATTCTTTATGTCAGGGCCTCCTTGACCGCTACTCCATGCAACTGCTTTAATTTTCTTTACATTTTGATTTTTTATGCCACTATTATCCCACATGTTAAATATCTCTTCAATAAAATCCCATATTAGATCCATTCTAAATGCAAATTGAAAATAGTTATCTACAACTCTGAATGCATCACTTCCTTTCAAACCTTTCTATTTCACATCATCCTCTTTAATCGGGAAACCTATTTCCATACAACATTGTTTATGGAAATTTGCATCAACTTTCTATCTATCCCCACCACATATTTTTTCAAATTCATTGTGGATAAATATGACCCTTTGAATGAATGTCATGGAAATCCTATTGTCACTATCGATTTTTATATCCCATGCCAATATTTTTTCTTCCACATCTGTTAAACCAACATAAATTATGCATTTTCTATTTGAAAAATGGGGTTTTTGGGAAACTCTTGCATCAATTCTCTCATGGCCTCTGCAGAATGTTCCCCCCTCAAAAAATAGTATTTGTAATCAAAACACCTTGATTCATCAAATTAATCTCTAATAGGAACATCTTTTGGGTCAACAAGAACCAAGTATTCAACCACATGTGCATAAGGATTGAGCCTCATCAATGCTTTCAAGATATGAACATGCAAGCGATGTTGTTTCCTAATTTTATACTTCTCTTAATCTTCCGTCAGTCTATAAAGTTTCTTAACATTTAAATCAAATGTATGCCCATTATGAACCAACTTATCCCTCTGCAATCGATCCTGAATGGAATTTTGTGTTATCTTGACAACACCATCATCTAGATCACCACCTAGAGTGATGATTTCCAAACTATCCCCAAAAATTTCACTTTGATTTTCAGTGATAACATTGGATTCAACATCTTTTTTCCTCCCTTTACGTCTTGAAGCTTATGTATCTAAATGAACAACTTGTTTACCAGGAATGAAAGCACGCTAAACCCTATTTTTTTTAGAAGAGTGTTTCTTACTCTTACTAGCATAAGTAACATCCTCATCAGCAACAATTTGCTGATCAAGTTCATTTGGACGAGATATTTTTTAAATGTAACCTTCTTAGTTACTTCAGTTGATTTTTTGATGTCCTTTCCTCTTTGTGTTTGTACTTCTTCAATTTCTACATTTTTCTCTCATTTCTTAATTGGTGTTTATCCCTTATGAATAGTACCATTAATGACATCCATAGGGTTTTCTTCACTGGAATAAATTCCTTTTATAATATGAGAGTGACATGGAAAATACTGCTAAATAAAAACCTTGTTGTATTAAAATTAATACATTGTCATACCATCCAAATTATAACAAATTTAAAAACATACAAAAATATAGAAACTTACACTCTTGTGCTCAATATTGTCCGTGACTCCCACACAAAATTTAGAGAAAATTTCACCGATTTTATAGTTTGAAACCTTCAAACAATATCATATTTTGGCATAGGTCTTAGCTTGTTTCACTAGTGCATAAAAAAACTTATTTACCTGACACTAAACAAATATCTCGCAATAATCCTAATGAGTGATCATTTTTGTTCTTCAGATAAGCAAATGTCACAAAATATAAATGAATACTATCTGGGTTCCTTCATATTTCTCTTTCAGAAACCAAGAATATTCCATTTTCTCTTCCTCTGGCACATTTTTCCATTCCCTTGCATTTTTGGATTTTAAATCCTCAATGGACATGGCTTCTTCATGTGAAACATTATGTGATGACTCAATTATTTTTTTCAATGACTTCATTGTTGATATTGATCAATACATGTTTAGAGATATATTTCTTGACACCATTCACCCTATAAAACAAAATGAAAATTCTTAGTTTATCTACAAAAAAACATAACTATATAAAAAAAAAGACAAAAATCCAAACATAAGATTTAAAAAAACCAAAAATCCTAACAATAATTTTTATTTTTTTGAGCTCAAATAAGTCGCAACTTGCACGCGCTTTAGGCACATAAAGGGCACCCTAGGGAGGAGCACAACTCCTCCCCACTTTCCATAGGGGCGTATTGCACGCCCCTAAGGGTAGTGAAGAGGATCTACACTTCTCCCCTAAGTGCCCTTGAGGATCCTAAAGCGCACTCCCAATAGGAGGGCGCACTTTGACTGCCTGAGGGAGGAGCACAACTCCTCCCTGCTTCCCATATGGGCATGAAACACACCCCTATGGGAAGCAAGGAGGAGGTGCACCTCTCCCTTGAGTGCCTAAAGTGCGCCCCAACATGTGGCACGATTCTCAGAATAGCACGGGCTTGTTGGGAGCCCAAAGGGATCCCAGAGGAGGAGCGCAGTGCCCCTATGGGAAACGGGGTGGAGCTGCACTCCTCCCCTTCATGCCCAAAGTGTGCTCCCAATAGGTGCGCATGATTCTGAGAACCGCGTCGCCTATCGGTGTGCACTTTGGGCCCCCGGGGAGGAATAATTGTGCCACCTATTAGGGCACTCTTTTAGTCCCATTTGGACACCAGGGGGAGGAGTGCAACTCCTCCCCACTTCCCATAGGGGAATTCTTCACGCCCTATGGTAAGTGGGGAGGATATGCACTCCTCCCCCAGGTGCCCTTTGGGTTCTCAATGTTCTCCCATTCAAGCTAATCCCCAAAGGGCAATGGGGAGGAGCATGTCCTCCCCTAGGTGCCCAAATCACTTGCCGAATCCCAACCCCAAAAGAAAATATAATTTGTAAATTTTGGGCGCCTACTCAAGGCCAAGCCCAAAAGAAAAAAATACATTAAATTTAACCACAGTGCATCCAAATAACATGCGAAGTTGAAAAGAAAAAAAAAACATTAAATTTAACCCTTGTGCATCAAAAGGGCACACTAGTCCAAAAGAAAAGAAATAAAGAAAAAGAAATTACATTGCACAAAAATGTAAATTAAACTAAAAATATACTTTGTGGTATTTAAAATCCTTGTATATTGTTGAAATGTTTGTAATCTTTGTTTTGCAAGAGGTGACTATAGAAACCAATCACATTTATATTGCATAGATTAATTTTATTTTAACTACTAAATGGATGTGGGATTAAAAAAGAAGAATGATAAAAGAAAAAAAAAATAGACAAATTTATTATAAGAAGACTAACCTTAAAAGCACTATTAAATTGCTCCAAATTCAAATGTGAATAGTAACTCACTAATGTATTATTACTAAATTTAAATAGGATGGCAGTAAATGAAATTTTACTTGTGTTATGAGTGGGATACAAAAATTAATGTAGATAGCCAATATATTATTACAAAATTTATAGAGCATAGCTTACATGTGATTTAATTAATATTGTTACAAAGTTTTTATATGAAATATGATACTAACTTCATTAATTATATTAATGTGTTAGAAATGTGCAATTTGTTTTTGTAGAAAAATTTTGGAGGGAAAATTTAGTTCTTTTAACTATATGATTGTTGGAGATTGATAGTTGCACAATTCTACTTCTTGTGTGAGGAGAGTGCGAGTTTCTCCATTATATTTTTTAGTGAAAAGTCATAGCTCATATGAAATTTTCTCATTTTTTTTGAAAATTGTGGAAATTTTCCTTCGAGTGAGGATTTGAGAGGCAACGATGATGATTTTCCTCCTAGTGAGGATTTTAAAGGTAGTAATGGTGATTATTAATACCATCCTCCAAGTGGATATTTTAAAAGAATTGAGCAATATGATGTCAATTTTCCTCCAAGCGAGGATTTTCAAGGCACCAACGATGATTTTCCTCCAAGCAAGTATTTTCAAGGAACCAACAATGATTTTCCTCCAAGCAAGGATTTTCAAGGCACCAACGATGATTTTCCTCCCGGCCAAGATTTCCCTCCAAGAAAGGATTTTCAAGGCACCAACGATGATTTTCCTCCCAGCCAAGATTTCCCTCCAAGAAAGGATTTTCAAGGCACCAAATGTCACGTCCCCATGCCTCCGACCGGCGTAGAGGACGCGACCACTAGCTTTATCAGGCTGGGCTAAGCGCCCATGAACATGTACAGGCTTAAAAATTACATAAACATAATGCTTAAACGTATGCATTGAACTTAAATATGCACATATGAGACTTTGTCAGGCACAGATGCAATTATCTAGCAGACACAGCTACAATTGTATATTATGCATAGCTATGATTATTTATCCTTGCATAGAGGAATCAACATGCATTTAAACAAGCATTCATTCACATGTTCATCAATTTCCTTAACAGTAAATTAAGATTGCAGGGGAAAAATAAACAAGATTGCTTATCTTATGATGAACTCGATCCGCAACCAGCTATGTCGCTGCAACATTCCAACCAACCATAGGCCAGCGTGCTCATCAGTCTCTCGGCAACGCTGCCACCCCCGAGCTAGGCATGATTCTCCAAGGAATAAGGGAACTAACAGCATGACACATAGCCAAAGATAACCAAAACACAGCCAAGCCAACTTAGTTGGGTTTATCAGGCCATTAAGGAGCTAGAGAAGGAAAATTGCTAAGCTGGTGAGCTCATTACAGAGCTAAGAACACCTACACCAGAACTAGCCTGACCTCTAAAACACCCAAACACACCCAACACAAGGAATCAGTCCCTTCTCTGCTACATAGTCCCTCAGGCCCTGCATTCCCTTCCAGTGCTATTCAGGGGTGATGGAGAAGAAGGCCATCCCTCTAGCTCTATCTATGTGGTTTCCAGCCACCAAGTTTATCAAGCAAATCTAAGCCAACATCCCTACCCCTCCCATAGTACGAATACCAACAATTGCACTCAGGCAATCAATTTAGCTATCACAGCTTAAACAGGAGAAACGAATTACACAGCCCCAAACGTAACAGCAAAAACGGCTCACAACATGGGGGAAAACACACAGTCCTGAAGCTTATCAGTGAGCACAACTCAGAGCAGGGAAAAATGTCCCAAATAGCCTGTGCGTGAGACCAATAGTCGGTGAGACAGCTAAAAACGTGAATGGCCCTTCACAGCCATGGTAAAAACACATGAAACTGCAAAAACATGAATGGAAAAATGCACCAGCAGCTCCCAAAACATGAGGAAGACAACCCAATCCCTGGCACTACAAAAACAACCTCCAATCCATGGGAAAAATGAAGCCAACAACCAAAAACGTGGAATGAAAGACACAGGAAAAACTCCAGCTGCTCCCTAAAACGTGAAGGAGAATGGTGAGGAAAAAATGGAAAACGTGGATGCATGGCAGAATGGCATACGTTTTTGGGCATTTTCCTTGCTAAGGAAGTCAGAACACGTTTTTCAAAAATGTGTCTCTGCCCAATTCGAATTTTTTTCCCATACTCTTCCCATTCCATGCAATAACTAACTCAACCACATTCTGGCAGAAATAAATGATTGGGGAAAAAGACAAGAAAGGTAGTTGATAGTTTGATGGGTTTTCTCATAGACATTTGGCTTTTCCCCATTGGCCCATAGGTTAAATATTTCACCCCCCCTTATCCTTAGGAAATCATGCCCCATTCGATTTAGTTGCCCCGACCGTAGCTGGTTGTGTCCATTAATTAATTATGATGCATATTTACATGATGGCCAACATAATATATGCCGCATGCCCCGATATACCATCGGTGACAAATTTAAATCCAAAACATAGCATTACCGATCAATGGTGGTCCTTGGCCCTTAACTCCACACCATGATCATTTACAATTTATACATCATATACATCTAATGTAACGGGGTCAAAACCAGGGCATTACATTCCCCTCCCCCTTCAATAGCACTGTCCTTAGTGCTTACAAAATTGAACAAAATGCTACACTGGCATCGCCTCAGTGTTCCGCAGAATTGAACAAAAATGGATGTGCCAATCGCATGGCATCCTCTAGCTCCCATGTAGCCTCTTCAGGTCCGAAGTGCTCCCATTGCACCTTTACCTTCCCTATGGCTCGGTTCTGGAGCATTGTGATCTTCCTGTCGAGGATGCGCATTGGCTCGATTTGGAATTTTTCCTCGGGTTCCACCTGAATCACATCCCAATTTATCACATGGTTAGGATCATGTACATATCTTTTAAGCAAAGAAACATGAAAAACATTATGAGCCCTAGTGCTAGCAGGCAATGCAAGTCTATATGCAACTGGCCCTATTCTTTCAAGCACTTCGAACGGCCCACAATATCTCGGTGACAACTTGGCACAAATTCCAAGCTTCAAGGAACTCTTCCTTTCCCTCACTTTGAGATAAACGTGATCTCCAACACTGAACTCCCTGTTCACCCTATGCTTATCTGCATAGCTTTTCTGTCTGTCCTGTGCTTCTTTCAGCTTCTGCCTAATATTTACAACCTCTTGCTCTATTTCCCTGAGCAATTTTGGTCCAAGCACAATCCTGTTCACTGGATTACCCCAAGTCACTAGTGTCCTACACCTTCTTCCATACAAAGCTTCATATGGACTCATCCCTAAGGATGCCTGATGTCCATTGTTATAAGCAAACTCTACCAAGTGCAAGTAATCTTCCCACTTGGTTGGTTTGTCCATCACATACATACGAAGCATATCTTCAAGCACCTGATTAACTCTCTCGGTCTGCCCATCTATCTGAGGATGGTATGCAGTGCTGAAGTTTAGCTTTGTACCCAAATCTGCAAACAACCCCTTCCAAAAGTTGGAAGTGAACTTGACATCTCGGTCAGAGACTATTGCCTTCGGCAATCCATGCAATTTGAATATCTCCTTCATGAAGATCTTTGCAATGTCACCAGCCTCATACGTAGACTTAACCGGTATAAAATGTGCTGCCTTCGTCAACTTGTCTACCACAACCATGATAGAATCATGTTGTCTCCAAGTCATCGGCAATCCTGTAATAAAATCCATGGAAATAACTTCCCATTTCCATTCTGGAACTGGTAAAGGCTGCAAAAAACCTGCTGGATGTTGATGCTCAACTTTCACCTGCTGACATTTCATACACCTTTAGATGTACTCAGCCATGTCCTTTTTCATACCTGGCCAAAAGTACTGCTTTCTAGCCGTAGCAATCGTCTTCTGATATCCTGGGTGACCAGAATACGGAGCTTGATGGATTTCATCCATGACAATTCTCCTCAAATCTGCTACATCTGGAATATAAATTCTACCTTTAAAAGTGAGAAGTCCATATTCTTCCAATTTATATCCCTCATACCTCTTTTCGAGACCTTGCTGTTGCAACTTGTCTTTTACTTGCTCATACAATTCATCTCCAGCAACATGACTAACAATCTGTTGCCTCAAATCTGATTGGCAAATACTAAGAGATGCCACATGCATTTCCTGCATTTTCCTGCTAAGTGCATCAGCTACCTTATTCTCCTTTCCTTTTATGTGCTTGATCTCAAAATCAAACTCACATAAAAATTCTAGCCATCTTGCTTGCCTAGCATTCAGAGTAGGCTGATCAAACAAATACTTCAAACCACAATGGTCTGTTCTAAGCTCAAATCTCCTACCCATCAAGTAATGCCTCCACATCTTGAGAGCATGTACTATGGCTGCAAGCTCTAGGTCATGAGTAGCATATTTCTTCTCATGCTCTTTCAGCTTTCTTGACTCATAACATATCACGTGGTTATCTTGCATAAGGACTCCTCCAAGCCCTTGTCCACATGCATCAGTACATACCACAAAATCTTTCTCTGGATCTGCAACTTTCAATACTGGTGCACTGGTGAGAAGACTCTTCAACCGCTGGAAGCTTTCATCACACCTCGATGTCCATTCGAACTTCATCCCCTTCTTTTGCAAAGAAGTGATAGCATGTGCAACTTTGGAGAATCCCTCAATGAATCTCCTATAGTATCCTACAAGTCCCATGAAAGATCTTACATCTGTCAAATGTCTTGGAGTAGGCCAATTCGTAATGGCTTCAATCTTTTCAGGGTCCATAGATATACCCTCCTCTGAGATAATGTGACCCAAATACTGAATTCTATCTCTATAGAAGTCACACTTGTTCAGTTTTGCATACAACTGATGCTCCCTGAGCACTTGCAATGTCAGTCTCAAATGCTCTTCATGCTCTTTCTCATTCTTAGAATATACAAGAACATCATCAAGGAAAACAAGAACAAACTTATCCAAATACCTACTGAAGACACTATTCATAAGGCACATAAATGTAGCTGGTGCATTTGTGAGACCAAATGGTACCACTACAAACTCATAGTGCCCATACCTTGTCCTAAAGGTTGTCTTATGAATGTCTTCATCCTTGATTCTCACCTGATGGTAACCAGACCTCAAGTCAATCTTAGAAAATACCTTTGCTCCTCCCATTTGATCAAAGAGGTCATCAATCCTAGGAAAAGGATATTTATTCTTCACAGTAACTATGTTCAACTGTCTGTAATCAATACATAACCAGAGCGTACCATCTTTCTTCTTTACAAACAGAACTGATGCTCCCCAAGGAGATACACTCGATTAGATATACTTCTTGTCCAACAACTCTTGCAGTTGCATCTTCAGCTCTATCATCTCTGGTATACTCATCATGTAGGGTGCCTTGGACACTGGTGCCGCTCCTGGCATAAGTTCAATAGTGAAATCAATGTCCCTCTTTGGGGGAATCCCTAGAATCTCATCAGGAAACACATCCCCGAATTCCTGTAACACCTGATAGTCCTCCAACCTAGGAGTTTCATCTCTCGTTTCCTCCAAAATCTGAGCTGCATACAACTGGCAACCCTTCCTACAGAATTTCTTTAACTGCATTGCTGAAACCTGTCGTACTGAAATCACCTTTGGAATACCCTTCACAACTACGAGGTTCCCTTCTTCATTCATGCATTCAAAAGTCTTATTGTAGCAATCAAGCTTCACCCTGTGAGCTTCTAACCAATCCATTCCAATGAGAACATCATAGGAACCAAGTGGTAGAACATTCAGATCTACACAAGTGGCTAATCCATTCATGACCAATGGACATTTCTCTACCACTTCACTGACCTTTCTCTTAGTTCCAGTGGCTAGCTAAACTAGCCAAGACTTCCTATGCTTTACTTTCTTAAAGGAACAAATCTCCACTACTCTAGGAGTAATGTAATTGTGGGTAGAACTAGGGTCAATCAAAATAGAAACAGATTGCTCAGCAATCTTACCTGCTACTTCAACCACAGCTGACTGGTGATCTGCCTGACGGTCCTCCAGTGATGCGTAGATCCTAGGAACTGCCCTTGCTACTTGACCCACTATTTCTGCTTCTTGAATGTTATAAGATGGTCTGGCACTCTCATTCTCGAGTGGACAATTTCTGCACATGTGGGGTCCTCCACATTTCCAACATTGAAGTGGCCCTCTATTCTGTTGTGGATCTTTAGGCTTTTCTCCAGTCACTCCAACTGGCTTACTTGCAGCTTGGGATGGCTGCTTCTTCTGATTCCTAAGGTTAGAAGGTTTAAAACCTTTCTTTCTTTGGTCAAACTTCTCGTTCTTCTTGTCCTTCCACGCCTTATGGAAATCTGGCTTACCTTTGCTTTGCTCATAGCAATACTTAGCTTTCCTTATTGCTTCTTCAAGAGTTATAGGTTCATAAAACTCAATTCTGTCTCTATAAGACTGAGGTAATCCACTTAGAAAACGCTGGACTTTCACTTTTTCATCTCTGATGTACTGGACATACCTCAACAGCTCCAAAAACTTATTTGCATACTCTTCCATGGTCTGCTGTCCCAATCTCAGCTCATGGAACTCCTTAATCTTGTCATCATAATACCTGTCAGATAGGTATTTCTTCTTGAAATACTTCTTGAACTATTTCCACTTTAAACTCCTTTCACTGATCCTCTTTACTTGCTTGAAATGTTCCCACCAAATGGATGCTCTTCCATTCAGATTGAATATGGAAACTCTTGTCTTCATGTTTCCCGAATAGTCATGCACTTGAAAGTACTTTTTAATACCAAGAAGCCAAGCTTCAGCCTCTTGTCCAGTCTTTATCTCACCATCAAACGTAGGAGGTTTAGCTTTCTTGAATTCATCTAGAGTGCGGTCCCTATGGTGTCTCTTTCTTTTTCTTTTATGGGAAGAAGAACTTGAATCCCCGCTGGATTCTTCAGAATCGAATGACCCACTAGAAGTTCTTCTCCTTCTCCTAGTACTGCTCTTATTGCCTTCTGGTCTTGCTGTACCTCGTCCAGAGTCTATCTTCTTATGCAAGTCTATCAAACTCTACAACACTGTAGCATTCAACTGATGCTGCTCTTCCTGGGCTTTAATCAAGCTTCTCATAGTGGCTGCAACATCTGACGGTGTCTCTTGGAATCTCCTTCCATTATACTCAATGTCATCATTCCTATTACGAACATTTTCTCCCATGGCATCTCGGGCATGCTCATCAGAATCCTGAGCATCATACCCGTCATGGGTTCTCATACTGAACCACCACTTACTTCCCAAACTGCACTTACTTGGAATACTGCCCTGGAAGGTGACTATGACTCTGCAAACGTGTTAATAAAAACACAATTGTTAGATGCATAACATTGCTATAAATCATAATCACTTACCTTCTCTTGGAATAACCATAAAATTATAAATGCCCAAACACACAAAATGTTCTTCATCCAAGAACGTCTGTCTGAGGGGGACGATGGGGGTCAAGGGGGCTTGCCCCCTTGTCCCCATGCCTCCGACCGGCGTAGAGGACGCGACTACTAGCTTTATCAGTCCGGGCTAAGCGCCCATGAACATGTACATGCTTAAAAATTACATAAACAGAATGCTTAAACGTATGCATTGAACTTAAATATGCACATATGAGACTTTGTCAGGCACAGATGCAATTATCTAGCAGACACAGCTACAATTGTATATTATGCACATCTATGATTATTTATCCTTGCGCAGCGGAATCAACATGCATTTAAACAAGCATTCATTCACATGTTCATCAATTTCCTTAACAGTAAATTAAGATTGCAGAGGCAAAATAAACAAGATCACTTATCTTATGATGAACTCGATCCGCAACCAGCTATGTCGCTGCAACGTTCCACCCAACCATAGGCTAGCGTGCTCATCAGTCTCTCGGCAACACTGCCACCCCCGAGCTGGGCATGATTCTCCAAGGAATAAGGGAACTAGCAGGATGACACATAGCCAAAGATAACCAAAACACAGCCAAGCCAACTTAGTTGGGTTTATCAGGCCATTAAGGAGCTGGAGAAGGATAATTGCTAAGCTGGTGAGCTCATTACAGAGCTAAGAACACCTACACCAGAACTAGCCTGACCTCTAAAACACCCAAACACACCCAACACAAGGAATCAGTCCCTTCTCTACTACATAGTCCCTCAGGCCCTGCATTCCCTTCCAGTGCTATTCAGGGGTGATGGAGAAGAAGGCCAGCCCTCTAGCTCTGTCTGTGTGGTTTCCAGCCACCAGGTTTATCAAGCAAATATAAGCCAACATCCCTACCCCTCCCATAGTCCGAAGACCAACAATTGCACTCAGGCAATCAATTTAGCTATCACAACTTAAACAGGAGAAACGAATTACACAGCCCCAAACGTAATAGCAAAAACGGCTCACAACATGGGGGAAAACACACAGTCCTGAAGCTTATCAGTGAGCACAACTCATAGCAGGGAAAAACATCCCAAATTGCCTGTGCGTGAGACCAATAGTCGGTGAGACAGCCAAAAACGTGAATGGCCCTTCACAGTCATGGTAAAAACACATGAAACTACAAAAACGTGAATGGAAAAATGCACCAGCAGCTCCCAAAACATGAGGAAGACAACCCAATCCCTGGCACTACAAAAACGACCTCCAATCCATGGGAAAAATGAAGCCAACAACCAAAAACGTGGAATGAAAGACACAGGAAAAACTCCAGCTGCTCCCCAAAATGTGAAGGAGAATGGTGAGGAAAAAATGGAAAATGTGGATGCATGGCAGAATGGCATACGTTTTTGGGCATTTTTCTTGCCAAGGAAGTCAGAACACGTTTTTCAAAAATGGGTCTCTGCCCAATTTGAATTTTTTGCCCATACTCTTCCCATTCCATGCAATAACTAACTCAGCCACATTCTGGAAAAAATAAATGATTGGGGAAAAAGACAAGAAAGGTAGTTAACAGTTTGATGGGTTGTCTCATAGACATTTGGCTTTTCCCCATTGGCCCATAGGTTATGTTGGTAATAACTCCCGATTCAATATTCTATTCACGACTAAAACATTAATTTATAGATTACAATGAGGCGGTTGAGAACCAGCCTTTTCACCTTCCCGGGCAACTATTCAAATTCCTATTTAATTATTTATTTACAATAATCCTGACGGATTATATTCTAACAAACCCCCTCTTAATCCGAAGGGGTGTTTGTAAGTCCGATCATGTTTCTGAATCTTTCAAACTTTTCTCGTCCAAGCGCTTTGGTGAAGATGTCTGCAACTTGATCATTTGTGGA
>LPNX010571403.1:155166-201593 GCA_001517045.1 Pseudotsuga menziesii
TGTCATCCTCCCTTCTCCGCTGCCTCACTCCTACCCTCCTTCCTCATATGTTTCTCTCTTCATCTCGCTATCTTCCACCCTCCCCACTTTATCACACCATCCCTCCCTTAGTCTCTCTCTCTCTCTCTATTTTTGTCTTCCTCTCCATTCCTCCCTCTCCCTCCCTTCATCCATCATGCTCTCTCTCTCTCTCTCTCTCTCTCTCTCTCTCTCTCTCTCTCTTCTTCCCCACACCCTATCCATCCCTCTGTTAGTCTCCCTCCATCCCTTAACTATGACTGAGAGAGGAAATGACAAAAGAGTCATAGATTTAGTTATTTAAAAAAAATGGTGCTAAATCATGCAAAACATATAACTACAAAGTTGCAGCTATTGGAAATACCTTTCTAACAATATAAGGAGCATCAAAATATGGTTCAGGATCAAAATTTATGACCAAAGTACTGATTTTATTCATTTATGTAATAAAAGTGTGTGCATGTTCTTAAAAGTGCACACACGTTGTTAGAAGCATGCATGCATCCTTAGGAGATCATGCATGCTTTTAATGTGTGTGCATTAAAAGTGTGCGCTTGCTCCTAATGCATGCATGCTTTACTGTCTACATGGACACTTAAGTGGGGGTTCAATATTTTCCAAACCATAGCATGCACAGGTGTTAGGATCACGCACGCATTTCTAATTTTTAGTGCTTGCATGCTGATGTTGCAATGATTTTGGGTATCATCTTCATGTGAGTGCCCTAAAGGAATTATCTTGATGATGAATTGTCCCTATTCTTAGTTTATAGTCATGGATTTCAATTCTTATCATGTGTTTGATTATAATACCCTATTATAACCTGTTATTTGCAAACCATTTGTATTAATTAGTTTGTTAGAATAAATACTATATAAATAAGAAAGATACAAGCAGAGCTTCTATTCCCCACGTTATGCTTTAAAAGTTTCTTAAACTAAAGCTTATTAAGATTTAGTAAAGAGTAAAATTGCTTTAAATTAATTGTACTCTTAAAGTGAGGCAACCTTTTATTTTGATTTTTTATATACAACTTATATATTGGATACATTGGACATGTATAAATCCTATACATTTATTATTTGGTAATTCTATTAAAAATGTTTGCTTATGCTCATCAAACATACTAGATTTCTACTCATTTAGAGCTGGGTTTGACCATGTTTTTGAAATACGGCTTTGATTTTGACATTGATTTACTCACTGTTATCTTCGTTTTTTATGTTCTACTAGTGTCTCGACACAAGGATGTGATTATGGAAACATGTACCAAGAGACAATTGATTTGTTTCTTTTGTCCCAAGGAGGACACACATTGCTAGCATATAACTCTCTTATTAAGTGAACTGATGAGAGTATTGTTTTCAAGTAATGTGAATGGTATCATTTTTTTCAAATGTGTGAAAATATGATTCACAACAAGATCTAGGAGATAAGGGAATCATCACAACACAAGAAATTCACAATCTATGCAGAAAAACAATGAAGAGAGACAAATTAACACATAGGAATAGTGCCAATTTATGAAGTTTCTATTATTGGCCGACATGTAAAAATGTTTGGAACATGTTTATAATACAATAGGAGAAAATCATTAGCCTTTGGAGTCAAATTAGATGCATACATGTGGTAGGCTTAGATTGGACCTCAAAACCCCCTACGTGGACCAATGAGCTCCCAAACCACCTCAAATGGTAACGAATGACCATGTGAACATGGATGGAGCATTCTAGTACATGAATGAGGGTATTCAAGGCATGATAGAGTGCATGTTTGAGTGGGAGAGGCTCTAGACAGTAATAAATGGTCCAAAAGAGAAAAAAACACCCAAATACCATGCATGGGTGCCTCTAGTCAACCAATTTCCATGTTTTAAGGAGTGAGAGTGCACCAAGAATTGAACATTCATAAATGAGGCAATACGTGTCTCTAGAATGATCAAATATGAGCTCTTGGGTGCATTAATGAGTCCAAAACACCAAAATACCTTGCTTAACGAACATAAGCAAGGTTTGGACCATATGACATAAGTACAAAACAAATGAAAATGTGTCCTAGGTGTATATGACCATGGTACTAGGTGGTATGATTCTCTAACACCCCCCATTAATCTTGAATTAGTGTAATCACATAAAACATAGAGGCCTTGAAAACTAAGGCTCAAGTCACCTCTTACAAAAAAATTATTTGTTCATATAACCAAGCTAAGGAGGAAAACCTCATGGGAACAAAACCTCCCATTGAAAATGGACGTGGAGAAAAATATGAAAGTGAATATAAGAAATAATCATGTGTCACCCACTCCAATAAGTGATCTCAGATAGGTGAATGTATTCTTTGTGAAATTCTTGGTGAAGATGTTAGTAGTTTTCTCTGCAGATGGGTAATACTGGAACGATATCACCTGTTCATGCACCAAGCTCCTAATTTAGTGCATGAGTATATCTATGTGCTTGGTCCTACGTATCTGTAATGGAATAGTGGAAATATTGATTACACTTTGATTATCATACCAAATAATAGTGGGTGAATCAAATGCAAACCCCAAGCTCTCCAAGAATGACTTGCAACTAGACACATTGTGTGGCTGCATTTACTACTCCTCTGTACTTGACCTCAGCTGATGAAAGGGATATAGTGTGTTGTTTCTTACTTTACCAGAATATGGGACCAAGTGTAAGCATGAATACATAACCTGAAGTTGACTTTCTATCAAAGGAAGATCCAACCCAATCAGAATCAGTAAATCCAACTAGTTCTAGTGGAGAACTAGCAACATAGTGTAACCCGAAGTGTTTGGTTCCTTTCACATAATGAAATATCATTTTTGCAGCATTCCAATGGATCTCATGAGGTTCCTACATATATCTTGAAATAAAACCTACTGCATAATCCAAATCAGGTCGAGAGTGTGTGAAATACAATAATCTCCCATCTAGTTTCCTATACAACGAGCTACCCACCAATGGAAATAAACCAAAATCTCCTAGTTTAATTCACGAAAGGAAGGGACATTTGGATTCCTTACAATCAGCCATTTTGAACTTAAATAATAGGTTTTCAACATAATTTTATTGGCTGAACTTGATCCCTTCATCAGATTGCTCAATCTCCAAGCCAAGAAATTGTTTCAACAATCCAAGGTCAGTGATTGAAAACTGACTATAAAAAGAAGACTTAATTGAACCTATATCATCAATGCAACTTCTAGTGATCAAAATATCATCAAAATACAACACTATGACCTGTAATGAATCACCTATATGCTGAAAATATACACTAGGGTCATATTTTCATCTCTCAAAGCGTAATGAAAGAAGAAAGTTCTCTATGTTGGCATACCAAGCCTTGGGGGATTGCTTGAGGCCATAGAGAGACTTCTTCAACCTGAAAACAAGTGAAGGATAATCAATGAAACATTTAGGCTGCTGCATATAAATATACTCATGAAGGTCACCATGAATAAAATCACTCTTCACATCCACATGGTGAACCTCCCATCGCTTAGATGTAGCCATGGCTAAAACTAGCCTGATATAATCCATCTTTGCAACTAGTGCAAGGTCTATGTATAGTCCACTCCATGGAATTGAGATAAGAATTTGTAAATGAACCTGTAATTATTGATATTAGAACCATCTGTATCCACTTTGGTCCTATAGACCCACTTATATTGTACTAGTTTCTTCTTGGAAGGTAGAGGAACCAACTCCCAAGTTTCAATGTCTTGCAAAGACTTGAGCTCTTGTTGCACAGATGGTTTCCACCTTGGATCAAGTGACGCCTCCTAATATGTCTGAGGATCATATCCAACCATCATAAAACATCACTATGAAATATTCAATTCACAAGTGGATAAATCATTTTGAAACTGATATCTAGTCTTCCTAGTGTGTAGTGGATCTTCAATAAGATCACCAGCTGCTTGTATGGTTTTCTCAGCCCACTTTGGAATTATGGGTGAGTCATGATATAAATGCATTTCATAAAAATAATATTCAATATAAGAATCATAAAAATCAAATCAATAATCATCACTTACATTATCATAGAGTGGAGGATGTGAGCATTCCCCCTGGACTAGTTCGATCTCCTAGATGGGATCTTCTTCGAAGTGTACACTCCTTTCAATGATTTTTTTCTGAGATGAGGGATCAAAGAGATTGTATCCCTTTGCATATTAATCATTCAACCATAGTGTACTCCTTTATTTGAGGTTGCAAGGCCTTTCTCTTCTCGGGAGGAACTCTAGCCCAAGCCTTGGAGCCAAAACCCCTGAAATGAGAAACATTAGGCTTGTGATCACTCTAATCCTCAAATTGCATTTTCCTTTCCAATGATTTGTGTGTAGATATATTCTAGACATATGCATCACAATTTATGTCTTCATACCATAGCTTAGGTGACAAATCCTTATCCTCCATCATGCATGTTTCCATCTCTTTCATGTCTCTATTCTTGTGCTCTGCAACACCATTTTGTTGTGGTGTGTATGGCACAAAATGCTACATATGAATGTCACTTTCATGACATAGCTGCTGTAAGTTATTTTTGATATAATCCTTTCAATGATCAGTCCTAAGAACCTTGATTTTATTCCCATTCATGTTCTAAACTAAATCTTTGAACACTTTAAAAGGCTAAAAAACTTCAGGTTTTTTCTTAAAAAAATACACCCAACAGTACCTTGAGAAATCATCTATGAAAGTCAACACATACCTTGAATTCCAGTATGAGGGTGTGGGAAGAGGCCCTATCAGATATGAATGGATCCAATCAAGAACTTGGACAACCCGCCTTTCCTTTCCTTTGTCATGTTCACGCTCAACATGTTTCCCCACTATGCAACCCTTGCATGTGCCTTTGGAGACCTTGATACTTGGAAGCCCTTCAACCATGTTTTCTTTGCTTAGTGATTGAATATACTTGTAGTTGAGGTGTCCAAACCTATCATTCCATATTTTGATGGTATCATTGGCATGCAACATGAGCACAGTCCCTTAGGAGTAAGGAAGGAATTGAGAGAACTTATTTATACATTCTCGAATCATGGTTAGCAAAACCCACTGCAACAACTTGGCATGTAGAAATTTATGAAATCTCCACATCATTTTGAGTAAATGTTACTCTCTTGGCTATACTTGTGTGTGTCATTTGATATATAGAGAGTAGTTTCACAGCAAGACTAGACACATACAACACATTGTTGAAGTACCCATTATATAGATCGATCTCGCTAATCCCTTTGGTCATGATCTGAGAGTCATTACCCATGAGGATGGATGGTCCACTGTAAGTATTTATGGCCGAGAATTAATAATGCATGGAATTCATGTTGCTTGAGGAACCTAAATCTATGATGAAGGAAGAAGAGCATGGAGATCCAACAACCAAAGCATGGCATCTATCCTTGTTCTCTAAGCTTGAACCTCCCTCTTTCTTTCTTGCACCTTCTGGCAATGGGACGTTGTTCTTCTCAAAGAGTTAATCCATCATGTCAATGGTTTTCTTCATGCATGAACTCTTTGGATTCCAAACTTTGTGACAATAAGTGCATTTTTTTTTCTCTTTATTCTTCTTCTCTTTCTCCTTGCTAGGATTCGAACCCCCATCTGAAGATTTGGGATTCTCCTACTTATTCTTCTCTTGCTGCTTTGAATCCTTGGATTTCTTCTTTCCTTTGGCTTGATTAAAAACACCTACAGCAAGGGATTAATCCTTGGTGGATTTGATGGTACCCATTTGTACCAATTTGTCTTGTTCCCGAGTCAAAGGCTCCATGAAGTCTTCCAGTGAAGGTATTCTCCAATTTCAAACTGTCAGCTTCCCTAAGTGGAATGTGAAGACAAACACTGAAAACTCAGGGCCTAGCTTTGAAATATTAGACAAGATCAAATAATCATGTTTCTTTTCAATTCCATAGTGCTTCAGCTAAAGCACCAATGATCTAAACTTTGTGAAGAAATCCTGGATCATCTCAAAGTTAGTTGGGCCCAATGAGATCAACTATTTGAGTTGGTGTCCTCTTATCTCATCAGTCTTCCCAAAGAGTGACTCGAGCTTGAGCCATAATTCATTAGGCATGGTAATATTGTCTACATGGAAGAGAATATCCCTCGAAATATTGAGACAAAGCATCCCAAGTTCCTCATCCAACCTGTTGAAGTACTTCAATTTTTCCATAGCATAGTTTGGCTCGTTCTCAGTCCCCATGGTGACTCTATAGAGGCATTTCGATCTTAGCTAGATCACCATTTCAGATTTCCATTCAAAATAATTGAATGGGGTAAGCATGACCCTGCTCCATTTCTGCTTATGCACCGAGTGACAAAGACACTTGAACTACCTGCAATGCAAACACTCGAATTTTTTTGGAAGAGTCCCTAGGTATCAACTCGAAATATTTGAATTTGATTTGAATATCCAAAGATCTTTGATACCATGTGAAAATATGATTCACAACAAGATTTAGGAGCTAAGGGAATCCCCACAACTCAAGAAATTCACAATTTATGCAAAGAAACAATCAAAATAGAAAAATTAACACATAGGAATAGTGCCAATATCTGAAGTTTCTATTAGTGTCCAACATATAAAAATGTCAGGAACATGTTTAGAATACAGTAGGATAAAATCATTAACCTTTGGAGGAAAATTGGATGCATACATATGGAAGGCTTAGATTGGACCTCAAACTCCCCTAGGTGGACCAATGAGCTCCCAAACCACATCAAATGGTGACGAATGGCCATGTGAATGTCGATGAAGCATGATAGGACATAAATGAGGGTAGGCTAGGCATGTTGGAGTGCATGGGTGAGTGGGAGTGGCTCTAGGAAGCAATAAATGGTCCAAAAGAGCAAAAAACACCCAAATACCATGCATGGATGCCTCTGGTCAACCAATTTCCTCGTTTTAAGGAGTCAGAGCGCACCAAGGATTGAACAGTCATAACTGAGGGTGCATGTGTCTCCAGAATGATCAAATATGGTCACTTGGGTGCATTAATGAGTCCAAAACACCAAAATACCTTGCTTTACCAACATAACCAAGGTTTGGAGCATATGACATAAGTACAAAACAAATGAAAATGTGTCCTAGGTGGATATGACCATGGTACTAGGTGGTATGATGCTCTAACTGAATGACTCTCAAACCTCATCCCTAACACATAATGGTCTTTATATGATTTGTGAGGATGACTATGACAGCTAGAACATCCAAAAGTGACCATGAAATCATCAATGCCATCTCTCACGATCACGTCTCCATCTAGATCTCGTTCGACGATCTTCGTCGGTCCTTTAGTTTCTTGATGGTAGAATCCCCAAAAAAGATCAAGCTAGAATCATGAATCCCAGTAGCACTTCTTTTCAAGGTAATGCATTGACAACATATGAAAGATGTGGACAATAAGGAGAGAAAAATGAAAGAAAATATGATACTTTTTCTCTCATTGATCATATCCATTTGTATTGTGAAAAACTACATATTTTTATTACATTAATTTTTAAAAAGGACACAAACATACCCCACAGGCGACAAAAGATGTCTATTTTTTATCATATAAAAAATTTCCATGATGCATTAAAAATATCATCCCTACTTCTATATCTATATATACATCTATATACAGGGAAATGTTGGTTTATCATGAATGCCAATAATTCAACTGATGAATCAACATGAGAGTTAGAGCTCAACTATGATGATGGATAACAATATTGGAAGTAATAAGAATTTCTATATTAAAGTATGGCCTCGCCTTGGTTTGAGGTCAAATAAAGCTTCAAATGACATGATTCGTCGGGGAAGAGTTTATCCAAAAAAAAAACTTTAGATATAATGCTTTGAAAAATACGCACAAGTATAGTAATAGTATTTGGCCGAAATGATTTCTATATATAGTCCTTGCTGCTGGGTAGGGACTAAAAATGTATAGTAAATGGTAATGCTAGTATTTCCTTAATAATATAATATGTTATGATTCCACTAGACCTCAAATATCATTAGTTTATGCATGAACTTAAATGTTTAGACTATTCTCTAGTAAGCTTATGTTACCGTAGAACAATCTAGCACTTCTCTCGGCCTACTATAGGAGAGAAAGTGTTGTATATTCTAGATTTTTTTAAAAGTAACGTGTACTTAATTTTTGTAGTATTTATTAGTTTTCATATCTCTTAATGATTAATAGTGAATTATGTATCTAGTCTTTTATTTCAAGTTACATGTAAATAAACATTGGTTTATCAAAATAATTTATTTGTAGTTTTTTTTTTCAATTTCATTATGGATGTGTGTGATTCCATCTTTAATTATGCAAGTGTAAAATTATATTGATTAGAGTTCAAAGTTTAAATGATTGGTTTTCATTTAAATTCATAGAAGCATAATTAAATAGTTGATAATATACTTCATGGTATTTTATAAGTGCAGAGACTCCTAGTTTCACAATTTTTTTTTTTTTATGAAAACGGTTAATATTTTAATTAGAGACTGGCAAATAGGCTGCTAGGGACATTACAATGCATATTCAGAATTACTATCTTGAGATTCATCTCCAAAACACACATGGATGAAATAGGGCTGGGACGAATCATTCTAGATTCTGCATTTGCTGAAAAATTGCAGACTAGAGAAGCCTTAGTATTAGGGAATTGGATGATTTGACGTTTCTAAATTGACAATTAGCTGACTCTTGCTCAAGGAAGTGCCCTGATTGGCCTCATCATCCGCTAGAATATTGAGATTCCTTAGCACGTGGTAAGCCTTGTAAGTGCTGAAGTGCATCAAAAGGAGAAGGACTTTTCTGTACGTTTGACCGAGGTTAATATCCATTGGCCCTTTCTTTGTATGTAACGCCTTAACAATTAGCCTGGAGTTGCCAAAGATAGTAATATTTTGGATGTTCAGCTTTCTTGCTTGGTTAAGACCTTGCCACATGGCCAGAAACTCAGCCTGATTGTTGGAGGCGTATCCTAGTCCCTAGGCATAGCACAGATACAGCTTGCCAGAGGGATCAAAGATGATGCCGCCTCCTCCAGGTTGTCCCAGATTTCCTTTCGAGGCCCCGTCGAAGAAGAGGCACCATTCATCAAGAGCTGACCTCCACTTGATGAATTCCTGTTCATCCAACCTGATTTCCTAGTTTAACTTTTGAGGAGGATTGATTGCTTCGGTGGTTTGCTGGTTCAGATTGAGCTCCCTAAGCCAGCGATATTCTTCAGGAGAGAGGTTGGTCGAATTTTTTATGAAAGGATTAGTACTTAGCGCTTCTGCCATCATAGTCCGAGCTTTAAAAACGACTTGAGGAGGGAGTCTACTTTCCTCTTTAAAAATTATGTTGTTCCTCTCCAACCAGATTTTCCAACACAGAAATTTGGGAGTCCACATCCACGTGAGCTTGAGAAGGTTTTTCTTGCTCAGATTGAAAGGAGAGAGAGAATTCCAGTTGCTTATGATCTCCATTACAGATTTTGGCAGTCTTTCAGTAGTAGATCCTATCATAATCCTGCATACCTCTTTGGTGAACTCGTAGCTGATAAAGAGATGCTGAGTCGTTTCTTCAGCATGATTGCACAGGGAGCAGTGTGAAGGCCCTTCCCAGTCTTTCCTCTTGAGATTGTCACTGGTCATAATGCTATTATGGAGTAGAGTCCATATAAAAATATCAATTTTTGGAATTGAGGGAATATTCCAGAGATTTTTCCATGGTGTTGGGTTAGGAGGGACCCAAGGCATTTCCAAGATGGCAGTGTAGCCAGCAACTGCTGTATATTTACCAGATCGTGAGCCCCATCCCCGTTTGTCTTTGGATCTGGCAGAATGGGGCGATTTCCCTTGAAGAAGAACCAATAGCACTGAAGCTTCCTCCGTTAGCTCTTTCGAGTAGTCTCCTAGGCTCCAATTTTCCCAGGATTCATGATCATCGTTATTCCAGATGGAGATGTCCCACAGAGTGGTGCGATTATTTGCCAGGAGCCACGTTTTGATATTCCCTAGGTCGTTTAATTCATTGAGAGGTTGATCCCCCAGGATAGAGTCCTCCCAAATTTTAATTTTTGCACCATTTTCGGGAATCCACGTGAGCTTTGGGATGAAGTGAGGGAGGGCCCTTTTGTAGAGCATGAAAACCAGGGATCCTTTCTGCGTTTTCGTGGGTTTTTCCAGGCATCTCTCCTTGTCTCCTTTGAAGTATTTTTTCCTGAGAATTTGTTTGCTCCACGTTCTCTTCCCAGTAATCATATTCCATAGAATTTTGCCACCCATGGCAAGATTTTGGACAGCCACATTTCTAATTTGAAGACCCCCCTCCATCTTGGGCTTCGTTACCTTGTCCCAGTTCACCAGATGAGTCTTCTTCTCACAATTATGACCTCCTTCCCAGAGGAAGCGACGAAGCAACTCATTAATTTTGTTTGTTATTGTTTTGGGAGCTAACAATACAGAACATTGATAGATTGGAAAACTGGTGAGGATTGAGTTCATCAAAACGACCTTACCTGCTTTATTGAGCCAGTTTGCTCCCCATGCATGGATCTTGTTTTTTAATTTGTCCAGAAGAGGCAGCCAATGGGAAACTTTGGGGGAAGCTTTGAAAATTGGAATTCCCAGATAATTGAAAGTGTCCCATGTTGTGATACCTTCCATTCCAAGAATCCTAGAAATATCCAGCATTTCGAGAGGGGAACAGTTCCAGCCAAAAATCTTACTTTTGTTGTAATTTATCTCACTTCCAGAGCTGCTTCTGTAGAGGTCTAGTTTAGTTCTGAATTTCCTAGCAGTATTAAGATTTTCAGCTCCCAGTAAAAGAGTATCATCAGGAAACTGGGTGTGGTTAACCTCCTTGACCTTTGGGATGATTCTGATACCTGAGAGAGATCTATTTTGAAACCTTATGTTCAGTTGGAAGCTAAGCACGGAGGATTGTATGACAAAAAGAACAGGGGATAGAGGGTAGCCTTGCCTTAATCCTCTTGAATCCTAGAAGAAATTGGTGGGATGGCCGTTAACCAATGGGGCAATCCAGGGGGCTGATATGTAGGTTTTGACCCACTCTATAAATTTTTGACTGAACCCAAAGTTCCTCATGGCTGCGAAAATAAAATCATGCTTGACTCTCTCAAAGGCGCTGGCCAGATCTAGCTTAACCACCATTCCCTTCTCTTTTTTCCTGTAGCTGGCATGAATGGCTTCTTGGACTAATATAATGTTATCCAAGATCTGTCTTCCTTTCACGAACCCACCTTGATTTTCTGGGATCAGCTTAGGTAGAATTCTTTTGAGTCTGTTAGCCATTATTTTAGTGATGACTTTATATCCCGTGTTGCAGAGGGAGATAGTTCTGAATCTGCTAAAATTCTTGGCACCTTTTTATTTTGGAAAGAGGGCCAAGAATGAGGAATTAGTGTTTCTACCCAACTTGTTACAGTTCTGAGCCTTCTTGACCATTCTGTACAGGTCCTTTTTTATAATATCCCAGCAAGCTATATAGAACTGGGCTGTGAATCCATCTGGCCCTGGAGCTTTGTCAGGGTCCATTTTGAAGAGGGCCTTCTTGATTTCCGGAATGCTGACAGGGCTGTTCAACATCATGTTGTCATCCTCATTGATCATGCTTGGAATCTCTGAGAGAGGGTAAATGTTCAGGTCCACAGGATCCAGGTCCGGGGCTGAAAAGAGGTTTTTGAAAAAGGAATAAGCGTCCTCCTTGATGTCACTGAAGTCCTTTATGACTTGATCTTGTATCTGAATTTCACGAATGGAATTATAGTTTTTCCTAGCTTGAGCTTGCTTGTGGAAGAACGAAGTGTTTTTGTCTCTAGCTTGCAGCCAAAGCGTTCTGGATTTGACTCTCCAATATATTTCCTCTTCTCTGCAAGCTTTATGGTACATCCTTTGGAGCTCAGCTTCCCGGTTAATCAATTCAGGGGTGACTAGAGATTCTTCCAATTCCATTTGGTGTCTTTCTAAGGCCTTCTGAATTCTTATCCTTTTAGCCGTGGGAGAGCTTAGTCCTTTAGCCCAAGCTTTTAGGTCAGCTTTGAGTCTTCTGAGCTTTCCTTCCCAGACATAGAAAGGGGAGCCATACACAGGTTGCTTCCAGGAATTGGACACAAGATCAAAAAATCCTTCCTGATTAACCCAAATTGGGCTAAACCGGAAGGGAATAGGGCCTAGATTTTCCCCACTAGACAGGGAGAGGGAAATAGGTTTATGATCAGAGGTGTAATGTGGGAGAATCCTGTATTTTGCCATGAGACCAAGGGTTAGAAAGGTGGATTGAATGAGGAAACGATCAAGACGGGCAGCTATGTGCCCCGGTCCAATTCTTTTGTTGGACCAGGTGAACTTTCCCCTGTCAGGAATGATATCTTCAAGCTCCCATTCTAGCATCATGTCTTCCACACACTCTCTTGCAGGATCCCGGACTATTGATCCCCCTTTTTTTTTCGCCAGAGAAAGGGTTACATTTAAGTCTCCAGCCACTACTAAGTTTTCAGGATTGTGTTGATTAAGAAATAATTTTAAGGAGTCCCAACACTCTTTTTTCTCAACAAGAGAGACAGGAACATACATATTAAAGAGAATTACAAGATGACTGGAGTCTTTATGGATCAGCTTGGTAAATAACCACTGAGTGGTACCTTCTTCTTCAATTAGATAAAGCTTTGAAGAGTCCCAGAACATTGCTATACCTCCTGAGGCTCCTCTTGCGCTCACAACCCTACTCGGGCCTTTCTTCCAGAACGAGTTGCTTGCTCGGAGGAGAGCATCCTCCTCCATCTTTGTCTATTGGATTAGGAGGACTTCAGGCCTTGTTGCTCTTACTAGATCCCTTATGGCTTCTCCCTTTAGAGTGCTTCCTAGTCCTTTGCAGTTCCAAGAGACGTATTGCATTATTTGCCTGAGTGAGAGGGATGGCCCCCTTTCGGAGTCTTCCCTAACTTCATCCCCGATCTAGTATGCATCATTTCTGGTATGGTATGCTGAGAGCCTTGAACCACATCCTTGTAGGACTACTCTTCTCTTCTCTTATTCTTAGTCTTCCATTCGCGCTTTGGTTGGTCTGGTGAGCCTGACGGACTGCTTGCTTCAGTATCTCCTTCCTCAGAGGATTCAACTCCTGCTTTCGAGCCCAAACTAGTGTGTTCCTTTGACTGGCTAGATACAATAGGATGCGGAATTGGGTCAGTTGGGCCTTGTGGCACCTGAATTTCTTCATCTTCTGGAGTGTTTATGAGGGTTTGAGCTTCATTGGGAGGTTCCTGGTGATTAGATTTTGAGCTGCCAACTGTTGGGAGTTCCTGGGTTGTTTTCTCCTTGCTTTTGGCATTGTTAGAGGTTCTGCCTTTCTTTACTTTTTTCCATCCTTCAGTATGTTCTTTCCCAGCAACCAGTTTGGGACAATATCTTTGGAAGTGGCCATGCTCCTGGCAGTTCCTGCATTTGAAGGGCAGGTTCTCGTAGTCCAATTTCTGATAGTGGGTCCAGGATCCAACGGTTAATTTTACTACCTCAGGAAGGCCGGCTTCAAGATCAACTTCAACACAGATTCTGGCATAGGTGTATTGTCCCTTGTTATCAGCTTTGTCTATGAAGTAGCCGATTCCGTTCCCTATTCTCTGCAGAGATTCGATATCCCAGCAATGCACCGGAAGATTAGGAAGCCTAACCCAAACCGGCACTTCTTTGGGTAGATCAACTGAGGGGTCAAAATATGGATTCCATTTATTCAGGTATAGACCATGCGTTCCCATGAAGTAGGGACCATTTCTAAAGATTAGATCATGGTCTTCTTCTGAGATGAATTCAAATACAAAAAACCATCTTCCAATCGGGTAGCAAGTAACTCCGTGTTTCAGATTGGGCTTCCAATTTCTCTGTATCCAGTCATCAGTCGTTTTGGTGGAGGGCCATAAGCCCATAAACTAGCCCACTAGACCTCACTTAGCTAGTGCCAGAGCTATCTTCATTGGTTTTTCTTCAGGAAGGGTGATTTCAGGAATTTCCTCCAACTTCTTGATAAATTTGGGGATCTCTGGGATAGAGGGATTCTTGCCTCTACTAAGGAGCCTTCGGAAGGCTTCCTCGTCCGATATTGGAGGGGGGGGCGCTCCCATCCCCCAGGCACTGCCATCACTGTTCAACACAGCCCGATCTCAGCCCTAACGCGCAGCACAGCGATCACTCCTAGTTTCACAAATTAAATGCACATGTAATTTATATATTTTTTTACTATTAATAAGGAGTTTTATATGACTTGATACCAATTACCCTAGTCATTCGGAAGCCAATCACTCATAGAAAGACATGGAGAAGATAAACAAAACTACTACCAAGGTATCCAAGACATATGCACTAGAACTAAAATAAAGTAAAAAACTATATAAAATTATTAAGGGAATACCATTGGTATACACCCAATAGTGATGCACACTATGGACCTCAAACGCCTTTCAAATCTCAAAACTAAACCACCAACACGAGCATACAAAGTAAAAGAAAAATAATCCTTTGATAACAATAGGTCTTGAACCCACATAGATAACAATGTTAATTACTCAATTGAAACACACATTCAAACATAGGAAAAATTGAGTTGAATTTCTAGGCTCAACTAGTTCTCTTTTATATTAATGCTTAGAATTGTTGCATATTTACAATGCCATGCCTCGAAGGAATATCTTCCTCAATATTACACATGGTAACAAATTCCATTCAAATATTCATCAATAAAATAGTAAGCCTATTAGTCTAAGTCTCAACCAGGAATCACAAACTTCTCGGAATTTTCTAAATAAAAATTACCTCTACACTTGCTATTGAATAGCACGGTTTTCACTTTCCCTTAGTATCTCAATTCCCCTTATTCTCTTTTGTTCCTTATTTTCCCCTTCTCTATTCTCCTTTCATGCACAATAAATTTGACTATAACTCATCATGTAGCCTTATTTTCTTTCTTTCTCCTTCACACATTCACCTACTCCCTTATGCAACTTTCTTTTTTATTCTTCATGTGCATATTTCTCTTCAAATTCTTCCATCATTCCTGTCAACTCTCTTCGGTCACTTCTTACATCCTTTATCTTCTCCCTTTATCCGTCTCCTTCTATTCCCATGCTTTCCACTTATCCGTTCTCTTTCTTCCTTCCATGTGTAAGGAGAGATGTTCCTTCAAAAATGTTTTCCCACCTTCACCCTCATAGCTTCCTCTCCTTTTTCTTCCTCTTCACACTGTCACTTTCCCCTTGTTGTCCTCCATACATGTGCTTCTCCCTTCCTATGACACATTTTTTCTCCGTCCATGTATTTCTCTCCGCCTTCACATCATAATTCCCTAAATATAATTAAACTTCCTTTTCAAAATCTTATGGATAATCTTTAATGGCCCATTAGTGGAAAAAGGTGGGTTTCCTCAAATATTAACCCATGTAATCCCAATTAACCTAATTTCATACCTTAATTTAATTAATTTTAGATGATGAATTACCTACACACCAACCAATATTTATCTATATTTCTTGAATGGAGAAGGAAAGGTCTAATGACTAGCATAGATTATGATGGAAACTAGCAGCATTTCTCCCAAGGCAATGGAGGAAAGTCCCATTCATATCTATATTTCCCGACCATGGAAGGTAAATGGATGGTTAAGATCCAGTACAAGATCAAAGGGATATTTAAGTTGGAATTAAACTCCACCTCCCATAATAGACTAGAACCATTTGATCTGAATTCACTGATTTCAATGCATAGTTGTGTGTGCTCCTACATTAGGGTCTTACATTAGGTCTCCCTAGTAAGAATTAAAATCTAAATCATCAAGCCAAATACAAATACTTCAACAAAAAATGTGATCATTGCCATAATGCATATGGATTTTATTTTTATTCCTTTGACTCCATACTCAAAACTCAACAAATTTTATTTTCATCTTTTCCTTCATATTCACTCTGCTTTTCATTTTCAATATCAAATTAAGATCCTCAAGGATGCTTCCATCATTATCAACTATAAATTTCATTTCCATCAACTAAATATCATTGAAATATATAATGTCATTCACTCCATGGGATTCTAACCCATACTTCATTATTTAAATTGATTGTAAGGTGGGCATACTTTGATACTACTTGCTATCTTCAATGTCCTTCTCATTGCCACCAAGTTATTCAATGGGCTTATGCCACTTTATTAACTGTTGGCAATATCAGAGCTCTTCAAGGATCTATATCATGATAAATTCATCAACTAATTTTTCTTCTTCAAATTTATCCCCCACAATCTAAAATACCATGTACTTTCCACTAATATTCCTCTTTGTCATCTTTAACACATTCCCCACTGTCTCTTGGGTCGCACCCAACTACATACTTATTCCTTTATTTAATAAATTCTTCATGAAGGTAAATTCCATAACCTACTTTTTCAATTCTTGAATATTTATTACCTTATATGTCATGACCAAGTATTTCCTCAATATATTCCTACTATGTGATATCCACATTCCTTCATGATTCCCTACATGAATATCTTCATATCTCTTGGCTTTAGTGCTACCATCAACATCAAATTTTCATGTTTTTCCTTTGCTTGTCGCATGCATGTACCTGCACCATTCCTTTTTACTCACATCATCATTATAAGCTTCATGAATAGAAAAAAAATCTCCAATCTTCTCCATCTATGTTGCTTCTTCAAAGGGTCTAAATAACAATTATTTTCTTTTCTCTTTCATTTTTGTTCTATTTCTTGGAAGATTCAACACTTCATGAGGGTATCCTTCATCATATTCTATATTTATATCACTTCTATCAATATTTACACAAACATAAACATTTAAATAATTAAATCAAATAAATGTTTCGTTGAATTTCTCCTCTTCCTCTCCTCTTGTAGCTCGAACTATTACACATGCAACTTCAATAACTTCCTTCTCCTCATCTATGTCTTCTACTGAAACTAAGGTAGTCTCTTCATATCCCTTCATTTATTCTAAGTAATTCTTCATATATTATCCATGTCCATCATCCACATCGATTCTTTCCTTATATTCATACCCCTGCTCCTCCATAATGCGGGAAGAGTATTCATTCTCACAAACATTTGTTGTGGCAATTTTCATTTGTTTTCTTTCATCTTCTATGGTTGTTGAGGTCATTTCTCTTTCATGTTATTTAACATTTTTTTTAGTCCTCATATCTACAGCAAACTCTTCATTCAATTCCTTGTCTTCTTGATCTAATCCCCCACCTTAACGTGGTTTTAAAAGTTGTTGTTCTAGGAAAGCAAGTTCTTCTTCCAATCTCATTATAGACTTCTTCTAGTCCATAGACAATCAGATGAATGTGTTTTATTCAGAACTCAATGGACGCAATAGCATTTTTTCAACTTATCCTCCACTTTTAATTCTTTTACTATTGTTTTCCTTCATCTTATTTCAAACATATATCAACAAATTTTCATTAGTAAATAAAACATTGGATCTTTGGGATCCATATTCCTCTTCAACCTACTTCATCTCTTTCCTAAGTTGCACTAATTTCATTTCATTCTATGCCACTTGTAGTCCCTTTTCTTCCATCTACTCATTAATTCTCAGAACTAAGACTAACATATTATTATGATTTTATAACTTGTAAAGTTGCCTCATTCTTATCATCTACAATTGAACCAAAAATTCCATTTTTCTCTTCGACCTCTTTTACTTCTTATTATTTTACAACATTTGGAGAGTTGTAATATGTTTCTACCTCTATTTCTCTAGCGCCCTCATTGATTTCCTTGTTCTCTTCAAGTGTACAATCTATCATAATTAGCACATGAACATCTACTTTCATATTAGGTGCAAGTTTCTTCTTCATCCTCACTACTCTAAACCATAAGTAGGTCATCCTCTCCATTCATCATATCCTAAATCAATTTCATATCCTAACTGATTTCAACCACTTATTCTTCATTTAGGAATTCCTATTCATCATATCTCACCTCATTTTCAATTTTAGCAATTTTCAGTTGCTCCACCATGTATGTAACTTCCTCTTTCATAGATTTCGTATGATATATTAAATATTATCCAAAACAGTCTTTAACTTCATGTGCTTCAACATCAATTACAACATCAACAATGTTACAAAAATCTTCATGGTCTTCATCAGACTCATCAAATTTCACTTCAAGAATATCAATAGTGATGTCCACTTCTTCACTTGTGGAAACAATATGATTGTATTATTCACATGTACCATTACCATGGCTTATTTTTTATTTCTTTATACCTGCACATGCATAAACATCAATGTCATCAAGTAATTCCAATGCCTTCAAAGGCATGTCCTCCAAAGTTTTCTCGTTCCCTACTTCATGTTTGATGACTTCGATATAATCTTCATCCTATTCATTGAAACCCACCATATCATCACAATAAATTAGGTAATTTTGATTTCCCTGTGAATTATTATCTAACATCTCACCTTCTTCTAGTGAAAACTCAATAATCTCATATTCGTCATCATAATCCCTATCTTATCTCCAATGAAATTAATTATCTTTAAATCCATTATATTCTTCTGTTGGCTGCTTAGGGCAGACCCGGGTTCTTATACTATTATTTTAACCAACAAAAAGACCCACAATGTTAGCCCTTTCGGCAACAACCTACGAACAGGTTGCAGTTTCACCCAAAACAGCTATGGGGTGCCATAGAATCAGGTTTCTGCAGGCAAAAGAGGGATATTACTGTACCTTTAGCCTTAACAAATATTAATCATACAACACAGAGCTTCGACAGTCACTTAATTAGCTTCGCAGTTAGATAAATAGACAGTTACTTGCTTAACCCTTAACTGGGAATTCACAGTGAAGTTAATACTTAACAATATACCTTACTTATCATTCACCTATTTATCAAATGCATAAAACAAAACAACACAAACAAAAAGGAAACACCACAACACAAGATGTACGTGGTTCACCCCCAGTGTAGGGGCTACATCCATAGAACTGCGTTTTATTCAACTCTTTACAAACAACAGTTTTGATCTGTGCACTCAGCTGTAGATCTCTACGCACTCAGCTGTAGGTCTTCTCAATAATCCCAAAACTATGCACTTAGCTACAGAACCTTTCTCCTATCTGTGCACTCAGCTGCAGATATTTTCATACAAAACCCTCTGCACACTCAGCTGCAGAGGTCATCCATGCACATAGCTGGGACTTAACCTTAAACCCAAAAATAAGCCTTAGCTTCTTTGCATCAAATTATCATCATACCAAAAACCTTCAAAAAAAGCTCATTTCTCCTTTACATAAGTGCCTATTTATACAAGTGCACTATTACAATACCATGTGTTTAAACCATGGGCTTAAAAACCATGAGTTTAAACCATGGGTTATTTACANAATTTTGGGCCGCAACTCTACTTACAAGATTCGCACTAAAACGACGGAGTTGCCAAAATTAAGGACCTTCAAGGTCCGCACCCCAACAGGCCCCTAAGACTCACCAGTGTCCCATCTTGGGACACTCTGCTGCTTCTCTAGTGGGAGAATATTGTTGGCAAAGATAGTGAACTGATTGTTGAGGCTACACATTATATCTTCGGCTGCTTGCTCCTTCTCCACTATCTCCTGCAATGTTGTTGAAGATACTTTGCTGGCCTTTTCCTGTGTGAATGCATCATACTCCTTCAAAAATTTGAGTTGGTTATCTACAACAGTGCTCAACTCCAAGGCCTCGTTAATGAGAGGCTACACAGAGCTCACCAACAGTGCTTCTTTCTTTCTGCGGGACTCAATTTCTTGCTGGAGGTCATTGCTCTACTTCACCTTAAGCATCTTCTGCATAAGAGGCAATGTTTTGATTTCTTCTTTGACTACATCCAACTCTGTCTGTCGTTGCTTGGTGGTTTCTGGAAGCTTTTCTACTTCTGGGTTGTTCTGCAAGTTCACCCAGGCCAAAACACTTTCATCTAGTAGCTTTGATGCACTGCTCACAAGATTTGAGATCTTTGTTGCTAAGGCCTGAATATCTCTACGGCGCTGCTCCCTAACCTCTGGTGGACTCTCAGGAATGATGCGAAGTTGGAGCTCTGCAATCTGAGCCTCATGCTCTACTTTCATCTTCTTGACCAGGCTTCGAGACTATTGTCCATAGTCTTTCATCTTGACTATTCTCTGCTCTAGTTCTTCTTCAGCCTACATGTCGAAGTCAGGGAGACTTCAACACACCTCATCCAATACTCGCTCCAGTGCAGACTGCTTGCTTTCTGCTTCCCTCTTCTTTTGCTCAACTTCTTCCAACTACGCTGTGAGTCTCTCACTCTACTTCATGGAATTCTCTAACTGCCTATGTGAATAGCTATCGCGCTCTCGGATCTCGCTCATGATTACGAGCTGACATAGATGCAGCTCCGACATAGACAACTTGGCGTAGTATATCTCAACAGTCATACTCATCTACGATCGATATGCCGCGTCAGTTATTATGAGGGCCACACTTGGGACCTGTCCTCTATTATTTTTGGCTAGCCATTTTCGAGTATCTGGCTGCGCGCTTGCTGGGGCACTGCTTCCTGTTGCACCAGTCGCTGATCTTTCTGCTAACTCCTTGATTTCTGTAATTCGATGTGCTACGCCACTGAGCGCATCAAGGTGCGTAGCTACAAACTCTAACCATTGGCTGGTTAATACCTCTGTGGATTTTGACAGAGCCTAATCAAGCTCTTCAATCGTCAAAGCGGGCTCTTCGGCGATATTCTTGTCCTTGGACGCCTTAGTTTTCTTTCTAGGCGAGGGCTTCATAACTTCCTCCACTTCTGGAGACTTGAGATTATCTGGGTGATTGGGGTTAGAGATTATCTTTATTGATTCTTCTTCTTCATCATCAGCTCCATCATCACCATCATGGTCATCTCCGTTCTGCTGTGACTCATCTTGTTCTTCGCTTCCTTCGAGTGGGTCACTCTGCGACACCTGACTTGGACCTGCGCCCACATCTGTTACTAGGGGAACTGGTATGCTCGGCCTTGTTCTTACATCCTTCATTCATTCAGCTGGCCACTGCTGGACTACTGCGACGAATTCTTCCTAGGTCACCACGTATGGAAAATTCGACCATTTATGCTTGTTATCTGCGCGGGCCTGGATGAAGACATGATGCATGTCAGCCCTGAAATTGGCCACTCCTGCATACTGAGAAAATAGCTCATTACTGAGCCGCGGTGTCTTCAGGATCTCGTATGAAATATTCATGGCATAAAAGGCGAACACATATTTCGTCATCTGCTGCAGGGCCTTATCCTGCGATACCCATAGAGATGCATACCTTGCTGCGCCAGGCATATCCGGAGGCACATCAACAAACTGTGCCTCGGTAGGCTCTTTCCATCCTACCAGTGCAATAAGCACTAACAACCATGAGTAATGAAAGGGTCTACCTTTCTCCTGTGCATCATGGACATCTTCGAGGAACTCCTTAGCAATGTACACTGCCCAATTGTAACTGTAGCCTTCAGCATAGTTCACAACAATACTAACAATGGGGGCAGGTACTTCATTCCGTCTGCACTTCCGCATTACTTTGCATGCTAGGATCTCTGCAGCAAAGAAAATGTTCTGGTGCTGGATTGTCGAGGTTTGATACCCTCGCTTTCTTTTTGTTAGGTCGAAGCGGTCCTTCATGTGCTGCACCAGCTCCGTGTCTTCATGCTTTCCGATGAAATCAATGCTAGGATCAGGCCCTTCCTTCGGCAAGCTTGTAATCTTATGGATCAGTTCTCCATCAATAAAAACAAGTTGGTTTCCTATCCATAGGTGCCCATCATGCACCAACACCAATAGCTGCTTGACCACTATGGTCATCAGCATGCTGCAACTGAAGTGGGAGACATTGAGCATCTTCAATAGGCCAGCTTGCTCCAAGACAGCAACCCACTGTTTCACTTCCAGTAGCATCATACTGGTCTTCGGATAATGGACAGAGTGCAAGTATTTCCCTGGTGTGAACTACAAAAACTTCCCACGATCATTCATATCGTGGTCTGCGTAGTTCAGCCGGTCTATTTTTCATGTCATTGTTCCAACCAAGTGCACACCCTGTGGTAGCGAAGGGGTGCGTAACGTGAACTTGGTTGTCCACTGAGGTGGCTGAACTCTTGGTCGAATAGGTGGAAGATATGGCGGACGTTGCGGTGCAACATTCTCATCCTCACCAAGGTCTTCGAATTCTCCGGAAGGATTCATCACTGGATCCTCTAGTGTCTTTCCTGATGGCTTGTTCCTTTCTTCGTTCCGCTTAGAACGAACTTCTGCCTTGTATTTCTTTCTGGTTGATCGTGTCTAAATTGGTTGATTCAGGGCTAGGGGAGTCTCTTCACGAGGTGTAGATGCAGGTGGATTTCTCATAAGGTTCTGTAGACCCCTCTCTCTGAATTTGCTCAACAATTCCTGTACTTTGTGATTAGATGACATGGACTCAACTCATGAAAATTGCGTAATGTGACATTCACAGGTCTGGGTGACTTCTTACAGAATCCAATGACCAAATCTGCCATAACTGTGCATTAAAGACACCAAATCTGACAGAGCTGCTGCAGATCTTGTCCAAATGGCGCTAGATTTCCTCAAATCTCATCATTACAGGCAGTTAATATAGTTAACGTACCGACGCCCCCAAATCTGTTTTTTTCCAACGGTCACATTTTAAGCTTCGACACACCTTTCTTTTTCGGCACGACCACTAACTTCAGCTTCGCCACATTTTAAGCTCGACACACCTTTCCTCTTCGGCACGACCACTAACTTCAACTTCGACCCATGACAGAATTTCTTCCACAACCTTCGACACTTCCAACAATCTGCCAAATCTTTCTGAGAACAGCTTCATTATAGTCTAGTACCCAATTTCAACTGTTGTTGGTACTTAGAATCTTCTTCTTTCCATTACTTTGGGTCAGGGGGGTATAGGCCCGTCCCTGTACTTCTTTAATCTACTTCCATTCATCATGGAGGGCAAAATTTCTCCATTCAATTTAGCTAACTGAACTACACCACCATTGGTAACTTTCTGAACTATGTATGGTCATTTCCAATGTGTCTTAAACTTTCCTAAGAACTTCATGAATTTACTGTCGTACAAGAGCACAAGATCACCATTCTGGAAATGCTTCTTCTTAATGTGTCTATCATGCCATGCTTTTTCTCTAGCTTTCTGCACTTGCTGCCAGAAACCTGCAATGAATCTATCTTCTTCTAGTTCCAGTATCCTTGTCAACCTTTCTTTCAACATAGTTGGATCATCCATCCCTGTGAAGGCAGATATTCTGAGGCTAGGAACAATGTATTCCATGGGCATAATTGCTTCCTGTCCATATACTAGCCTAAAAGGTGTATGGCCTATCAACTTCTTGCAAGTGGTTCTATAAGCCCATAATACTACTGGAATTATGAGATCCCAATCATTTCTATTAACATTGCAAACCTTCGTCAAAGCATGCTCAAGGATCTTGTTAAAGGCTTTGATAGTTCCATTTGCTTGAGGATGGTAGGCAGTACTCTTCTGATGATATACTTGAAATTCTTTGGTCAATGCTTCAATAGTCTTATTCAGAAAATGTGATCCTTGATCACTCATAAGAATTCTAGGACATCCAAACCTTGAAAAAATATTATCAAATATGAACTTCGCAGCTATAGCAGGGCTACAGTCCTTGACTGGTTGAGCTTCGGCTCAATGGGTAAGGTAATCAGTTGCTGTAATAATGTATCTTGCTCCAGATTTCTTTGTAGGGGGATTGATTGGTCCAACAAAATCAATAGCCCACTTGTCAAATGCTTGTAAAGTTACCTATGGAACCAGAGGCATCTCATCCCTTCTGGATGGTTTGCTTGTCCTCTGACAGATATTGCAGCTGTGGCAATACTCTCTTGCATCCTTATGAATCATAGGCCACCACAATCCAGCTGTCAGAATATTCTGTGCCATAGATTTTCCTGCATAATGACCTCCTGTTGCTCTAGAATGTGCCTCAGCCAAAATCAATGGTTTTTCATGCTCCAAGACACATCTGCGCAGTATTTCATTTGGTCCCATCTTATATAGCTATCTTGCTATCAAGGTAAAGTCAGCTGCTCTAACCACCAGCTGCTTCTTCTGCTGTGTTGTCATCTCAAAAGGTGCAAACCCTGTAGAAAAGTACTGAACAATATCTTGAAAATAGTCATCAACCATCTGGATGGCAAACAACTGGGCATCAGGAAGACCTTTGTCCAAACTAGTGGGTTCTTCTCCTGACTCGAGGCTCGACAAGTGGTCAAGCCCCAGGTTAAGTCTTCTGGGCTTAACTATGATCTCAAAGTCATGCTCCTGAAACAAAATCAGCCATCTACATATCCTTCCACCTAACACAGGCTTGTTAACCAAATACTTCAAATCAGAATGGTCAGTGAACATCTTAAAATGAGATCCTAACAAATAATGTCGAAACTTATGCAAGGCATAAACCATAGCTAGACCTTCTCGTTCTGTCGTAGTATAATTGTTTTCTGCTGTGGACAATTCTCTACTTGCAAAATCAATAGGGTGATCAATATTACCTTCACCTGACTGAGCCAATACTACACCTAAAGCAATGGAGGATGCATCGACATGAACATGAAACTCCTTACTCCAGTCAGGGAATACTAAGATAGGGGCTGTTACCATCTTTTCCTTCAAAATGTCCAAGCTTTCTTGATATTCGGGTGTCCATTCAAACTTAATGTCTTTCTTCAATTTCTTTTCCATAGGGGCTGTAATCTGAGCATATCCTTTAATAAATTTCTTGTAATAACCAGTATGACCAAGCGTAGTGCGAAGTTGCTTAACAGACTTCGAAGGTGGTAAATTCACAATAATGGCTATCTTCGCAGGATCCACCATCAATCCCTACTTGCATACAATGTGACCTAACAGAATTCCAAAAGGTGCACAAAAGATACACTTATTCAGGTTCAATGAAATCTGATGCTGTCTACACTTGTCCAGCATAAGTCTTAAATTGGCTATGTGATCTTTCAATAAGCCAAAGATAGTCCAATCATGAAAGTAAACTTCTAAGAACTTATGAATAAATTCCTTAAATGCAAATATGACTACTCTGGAAAACATAGCAGGTGCATTCTTCAATCCAGAAGGCATAACAGTGTACTGAAAAGATCCCATTTCTGTAGTGAAGGTTGTTTTATGTCGATCCTCTAGAGCAATTCTGATCTGATGGTAACCTGAAAATCCAACAGTGAAAGAATACACTTCTTGACCTCCGACATTGTCTAAAACTTCATCTGTAAAGGGAGTATGGAAAGGATCATGTAAACAGGCATCGTTCAGCTTCCTCAGATCAACACAGATTCTGATTTCTCCTTTGGTCTTCTTTTCTTGTACCACCATAGGGCTGACCCATTTGGACTCTTCGACAGGCTCAATAATTCCTGCAACAAGCATCTTATCTAGCTCCATCCTGACTTTTTCTTTATACTTAGGATTCAGCCTATAAGGGCGTTGCTTCATAGGCTTTGCATCAGGTTTCAAAGGTATTTTTATCACTCCTATATCACCAAGGATACCTTTCATTTCTGAGAACTTCATCAAAAATAAGTCCTAATACTCATGGAGAAGTTCAGTCACTTTTCTTACCATTTATTTGTCCCAATAATCTCCAATGGTAGTGTACTTAGGCATTTCTTCTGATCCAATGTTTACTTTCTTTGTTTTCAAGGGCTGAGTTACTTCAGGTGCTTCAACTGCTGGTCCATGTACTTCACAGTGTTCTTCTGACTCAGGAATATTAATGTTGTGTGGGTCATCATCTTCATCAATGGTGAGGTTATAAAATTCTACTGCATTAGCTTCTTGTTCTTTCCAATCAAGTTGGTGCTCGGCTATTTCTTTATCATCAAACACCTTAGTATGGATGACCCTAATAGCTGCGTCCAAAGCAGGGCAATCCTCATTAATAGAAAATGTGAGCACAAAACTATCAACAAGGTTATCCCAACTTACAGTACCATGGAAAAGCTCTACCTCCGCATACCAATTCTTTGCTACAGGTTCCAGAGTGTGTACAAACCTATGTATCCATTCTTCACAAGGTACATGCTTCCATGCTTCATAACACTGCTCCAAATGTTCTTGAGGGCTAGTCTTACCATTGTATCTGCTACGCACCTCCTAAGGTCGATCCATGAATCTCAGTCGAAGAAACTTTTGGCAAGCTCTCCAACTATGAATATAATTTTTATGACCATTCCACCATCTGGTAGCTGTGGCTCTGAATACTGAATCTAGAGTCTCCATTTTCTGTGAATCTGGTACTTGCTCTGATAATTGTGCAATAAAATCTTCTGGGTCTGTCAAGCCATCAAAAGTAGGTAATATCTTTGGCTGTGAGCCAACCCATCTGATATACTTAGTAATTCTTGCACATTGATGTCCATTTAGCTCATAAAGTCTATTCTGCCAATTCTCTAGGCCTTCGTCTGAATCAGTCATGCAAGAACTGTCACACTTCCAATCCATTATGCCTTCAGTAGTAGGGTTAACATAGTCTTCTTCTTTAGCTGTGATGTTGAAAATATGATCTAAAACATCCTAATCTTCATGTTTGACTGGCTCTGTATACCTTTCTCCTTGAGAAGGGTCCAACGGTACTATGACTCTCAAGCCTTTTCCTTCAAAAGTCAGCTATCTGTTCTTAAGGTTGATTACTGCATCATTGTTTAGTGCCCATTCAATTCCTAGAAATGCTGGATAGGGGTTGCTATCATCAATTATTTCAATCACTTCAAAGTCTGCTAAGGTACTGACTCCATCGATGTCCACTGGTACACTAGGGAATCTTCCCAAGGGCACAATATTCTGTTGATTGGCTAATCTCAGCTGTATGGGGGACCATTCAAGAGTAGGCCTTCCCATTTGTTCCCATGTCTGCCTAGTTAGGACATTCACTTCTGATCCTAGGTCTAAAGTAATATCAGTCATGTCATAATCTCTTATCTGAGCATGCAATCTCATTTCTCTTCCAGTCCTTCTAACTCTATTAACATTTTTTCCTCTATCAGAGCTTCGCTGGGGTTCGCAAGACGCAATAACTTTCTGTAACTCATTCAAAGCATTCTAATTTCTTAATAACTTCATTACAACTCTGTAAAAATGATGTTAGTGTACTTACTTGAGCTGGAAAAGCTTCTTGAGACTGTAACTGCTATTGATGCTGTTGCATAGTGGCTACTGATGTTCTTGAATCAGCAAAGTATTTTTTGGCTTCCATAAATGTTCATTTTTCTCTTCCAACATCGAAGACAGGAATTTTTTGTAGGGTCTTGTGGACCCAAGCCTCGTCAGGCTATTTCTCCTTATTCTGCACTTGCATCGTAGCTCCACTCCTTACAACAATGTTAACGGCTGGGACAGGTCTTTTCTCGACAGCAATCATCTGAACATTTTGGGTAGGAGCACCATTTCTTTCTTGTATCTTGGATATCAACTGTGGGCATTGCTCAATCACATAATCGACTGCTTTACAATATCAACATGTCGTATTTGGGTTCTGACAGTCTCTAGATACATGTCCTGCCTAATTACAGTTATAGCAAATAGCCTGGCCTCGACCTCTTCCAGGCATACCACCACGACCATGACCTCTAAAGTTACCTCGACCTGATCTATTACCATGGACACCATATCCATCATTGCCTTGTGCATCAGGTTGTACCCTATAAGCATCATAGGTTCGCTCTCTCATGAGATCAAAGCTGTGACATTCATCTTCGTTGTGTCCAACTGACTTATAGAATTTGCAGTAGGGATTCTTAGGTACTTGAACATATCTATGCAGTAGATAGAAATCTTCAGGTCGATGCTGGCCAGTTGTTCTACATATATCACAATATAGGACATTAGGGTTAAACAGGTTCGGTGCACCAATATTCAAATAATTTCTTAATGCAGGACACTGTTCTTTGTCATGACCTTCTGTCCTACATCATGTACACCAAACCTCTTCACGAGTAGCTTTCCCTTTCTTCATGCCACGAAGCTCGAAAGCCATTTCTACTAACTGTGCTTGTATTTGGGCTATTCCAGAATTATCTCCAATAGGAGTTGTTTCAAGTTTCATAGCAATTTCCAACGCCTCTTGTTGATCAGCAACCTTCTGTTGCATGAGTGGAGTCCTGATATGAGGCAATAGTGCTGCAATGAACCATTATTTATGTTGTTCTGTTCCAATAGTGAAACTAACTTGATCCAATAGAACCTTGAACCTCTGATCAAAGTCCCAAACTGATTCACCTTACTTCTGCTGAATTTCTTTTATTTCAGTTATAGACTACGACTCTGATTTAGGTTTCTTGAATTCTTTGATCATTGATTTTTTAATATCAGCCAAGACATAGTTCTGAGTACTGGAAAACTTCATAAACCAAGTCAAAGCTCAGTCTCTGAAAGAGGTGACCAGCTACGCTGTTCTTGTGTTTTGATCCACAATATTCTTAGTAGTCCAAACAGCTTCGCATAGGAACCAAAACTGCTCTGAATCCTCTGATCCAGTTCCTTTAAAGACTGGGAGCTTGATATCATCATTTACATGGGCCATAGTTGATCGAGGGGGGTAAGGAGGGGGAGGAGGAGGGGGAATATTGGTAACAGGAGGGAGGGAAATTTCTAAGGTAGACTGACCTGTGACAGGACTACTCATGCTAGGGTTACTTTTGGACTACGACGGGTTCTCAGGGATAACAGACCTGCGCTACGGAGTTATAGGAGGGTTTCTAATAAAAGGGGTTTCTTCAGATTCAAACTCTTCTGGGCTTAAAGGGGGTATAATCGGTATTCTAGCCTAGGGTAAAGGATCCAAAATTTCTCTTGTATCTTTTACCATTGCGAAGCAAACCACTTTGCTTGTCAAAGTCACTTTCACTTTCAAACATAGGTTAGTAGCAATAAATCTAGCAATCTGATTCGATAAGCAATATGCGTTTCTCAGCCAAGAGCATTTTAATTTTCAAACTTAATGAATTCAGGTACTTACCCCTTGGTCCTTCGAAAAAATGTCTTTCTTCTTCACTGAAAGAAGTGTGTGTCGATGGCGAACTCCGTCACAAATGCTTCAAGGGTTCACATTATCCAGAAGTCAATAGCTCTAGATACCGCGTTGTTCACTCTTTTCAACAGCTTAATTCTTTCTGGGGTCCAGGCAGGAGACTGATATTCTTGGAAGTTTGTACTTCTTTCTGTCAACCTGGATAACCACTAGTGCAATTCTATGTGGATACTACCAAAGAAAATTTCATAAATATCAGAAAAAACGTACGTTTGCAAGAAGTCGTCTGAGCTGCGATGAGGATCATTATTTTCTTGTTCAGCAAATTTCAGATAGGTATCCTCAAACCAGTCACCGATTTATTTTACTGAGGGCCTCCAAAACATATCCCTCCAGGTACGACGTAGATCCCTCTTGAGCAGATACTGGTTTAACCGGCAACGGAACCAGTTTGTTGGCTACTTAGGGCAGACCCAGGTTCTTATATTATTATTTTAACCAACAAAAAGACCCACAGTGTTGGCCCTTTCGGCAACAACCTGCGAATAGGTTGCAGTCTCACCCGAAACAACTATGGGGTGCCGCAGAATCAGGTTTCCGCAGGAAAAAGAGGGATATTATTGTACCTTTAGCCTTAACAAATATTAATCATACAACACAGAGCTTCGACAGTCACTTAATTAGCTTCGCAGTTAGACACTAGTGGAAAATGAGAAATTAGTGACCAAAAAAATGACCAAAATCCGCATATCAATGACCACTTTTGGTTTGGCGATCGCTGGTGGCTAATTTACGGTCTTTTATTACGCGACCAAAATTGGTCATTTTATTTTGGTCATTTATAGCTTGTCAGTTGGTCATTAATTTGGTCATATACTTGGTCATTAATTTGGTCAATATTTGAATCAACGACCAAATATATGACCACATTTATGACCAAATTAATGACCACATGACAAACTAGAATATGACCACATTTGGTCGCGTAATAAAAGACCGTAAATTAGCCACCAAAATTGCTTTTTGGTCATTAATATGCAATTTTTAGTCATTTTTTTGGTCATTTATATCTCATTGTTTGGTCAACTATCTCTCAATTTTTAGTCATTTTATATGCGAATTTTTGTCATTAATCTCATTTATTGGTCACTAATTTAGCCATCTTATGTGTAGTTATTATATTTTAGTAGTTTAAATGGTGTTCATTATTAATCAACATAAATTTTTAATATGATATTATGTTTAAAATAATAATAAAAAACCATACATTAGTTATCATCATATAAATGACGATGATGATGATGATGATGATGGTTAACGTCCCCTGAGACCAAAATTTGGTCTATCGGACCCTGAAGAAGAAAATTAATTAGTTTGTTTTAAAGTTATATTTCTATGCTCAAAGAGCTTGGAGAGAAGCGTCCCGAGCTTACTATAATTTTGACAAGCTAAAAGGCTAGGAATGTTGGTATTGCAACAAAGGTTATGAAACTGGGATCTAATGTGGGTGTATGCAGGGCACTCTAAGAGGAAGTTATTTTCATCTTCAATGTTCTTACTCTCACAAAGGTGGCAGATTCTTTCTTCCCAAGGATTTTTAGGGATTGTCCAACGACCAGTTTCGCTGTGGAGCTCATGCGAGTTCGTTCTTATCTTAGCTATATTAATTTTTTTCTTAGGACTAATTAGAATACACATGTGAATTAAGCAATGTCATATTAATTAGTTAATTACAACACTTATAAATAATATAAAGTACAACCATATAAGTTTTAAATAGCGCAATTATATTATATGAAATGTCAAGTATTACAATAAATATGAGTTTTCTCAAAAACTATCTCCATATAAATTTACATGAAAATCATCTAGTACATCGATGACTTTTCAAAATATTACGATGACTAAACCATCCCATTTGTACTTGGCTGCTAAGCCATACTTAAATCCCGCAGCAGCTTCAATTAACCCATACTTAGCAACCTGAAAGCCTCAGCAGCAGACTCTTCATACTCAATGGCAAAGCCTCAGCAACAGGCTCTTCATACTCAATGGCCCACTTAGTTAATTTCATTCCTGCAAAATCCAGTAAAAAAATCTAAGTAAAAAAAACAATGAACTGTAAAATACAAAAACAATGAAGAAAATTATTTATAATGTTCAATATCTTAGCCTCCAATTGCTTTTCATTTTTCTATACAAAACACTTGAATTGAGCGATTAGACATTTATTTCCAAGTTTCTATTCATACTCATGCACTTGGAAAGATTCTAATGTTTTACCTCGGGTTTAAAGACACTCCCTATGGTATTCTGGGAGATACTCTCAATAAGAAGGAAACGTACAATAGAAGGGAAACTTTTTGAACTATCTAGTTGGTCCCTGAGCCTGTCAACAACCCATTCCCTAACAACTGTCATCTGGAAGCCAAATATGACGTGTTATGTAAAAGTGTTAAGCTTCACATGCAATTAACAAGAACGTTGAATCATATAACAATGGGGAAATGCCATGTTTTATCATAGCCCAACACACTTGTAAGAAGAAATCATGCCCATAGATATAAACCAATGAGAAAGGCCAACCAGATTCAAGGTCAATGCCCATGTTTTGTCACTACAAATTTTTGTAGCAGAACCCATAGTCTCACATTCTAACAAACTTCGTACCTGGAATGGGGTGAATTTTTAGATGTTGAAAGATCAATCATCCATCCATGCATAGTAATAAATTATTGTAAATCATATACTAACCAAAGCCTTGTCTGCCATCATCTTCTTCATTGAATAAGCTAAACTGCCAATAAAATGACAAGAAAACATGTTAAGAAGCGAGACACCACTCTCAAATAAATCATAGACAATCACTAAATATTAATTTGAATAAGCTAAATCTAGAAAAACCTCTGCAATTAATCGTACGTCAAGGTGACTGCCAATGGAATGTTTGTGGAACTGCAACAATGACAATGGAAACCTACAAACAAATATTTCCATTAGTATTTCTCTTATGTACATTTTCATATAATCATTGGACATGACACTACTCAACATTTTTGTAAACAATGACAGCTGATTTTATACAAACTATCCATTCAAGCATAATACTAACAAGATACTGAAAGTAGGACATGGTGACCTACCGCAATCAAGAAGATGTTAACAATTATGTTAATTGTGTCTAAAACCTTGGTCTTTTCTGCTTGAAACATGGGTTTCCCATTGGAGTCTTGTGTATTTCCTGTAAAAATATTATAAAACAGAACACAAGCTACAGTCAATACAAAGTGGCAATGCAAAACACAAATAATTTAGATAAAACATTGAAAGGTAGTACATTATCACTTACCTAATCAAGAGGATGCCAATCAAGCTACTGATCAAGTTGTTAGGTAGCAATGACGAGGGAATGAATGACAGAAATAAACTAAAACAAGAAGCCAATTTTTTTTATTCAAAAATACAGAACTCACTCTAGAGTCTATATTGGTTTTTGTAAGTCTAAATAAAACCTTATACATAGAATGATCCAATGTGGCCTGCATCACTATTCAACTATTATATTCATTCATAAGAAGCATGCTGGGTATAAAAATATGAATCCAACTATTTATATTCATTCATAAGAGTTGTAGATTAAATTTAAATGTATTCAAGACCTTGAAAATAATTCCTCTTAGATGTACCTTTGCATGCACTCACTGAGGATTTTGAACCAATCAAATTTCTTAGAAAAGAGTGAAACAAGTAACTACTTCAAAATAAAAAATGAAATCACAAATTTAGATTGCACTATTTTGTAACATAGAAATAGATCATCCTGAAGAATGGCAACAAGATCAATACCTAGGTGATATTTTCAAAAAACCAAGTAGGAAAAATAACAGATTTTAATGTTTGGATCAACATACCAAAGGAGAAAAGATACCTCAAAGAATCAACATCATTTTCCTCTAGGGTGTAGGTCTGCAGAAGTAGAAGCAATCTCCTCACAAGAACAAAGTGTCAAGAAATGATATTGGTCTCGTCCTGAAGCTAAGTCTCCAAGAGATCTGAATCTATGGATAAAGGAAACCAATCTTAAAATAGACTCGAGATGCATAGGATGTGCCACAAACTCAACTTGAATCATATCCTGTGGAATTGTATTTGGACACCTACACATCTTTCGACCAGATATTTTTTTAACTAGGAAGACTGGAAAAATGTCATTTCAAAATCATAGTGGACAGGGTGGCCAAATGGCAGCATCAGATGGCCATTCAATTCGAGAATCTCCATATTTCCACTAGATCAAATGTAAAAATAATACCTAAAGACAAATGCAGGGAAGTTTTATTGAACGCATAAGTCCTCCACAAGATAAGAAAACTGTTATTATCCAATCTCAATCCAGAACTTCAACCACCATACCATAAAAATAGGAAATTGGTTGGAATAGCAAAAAGAATATCAACATGACGACAACCGGATCACAAATTTTATAGTGAGACAAAAGACAGGCCACTCTTAAAACATCTTAAAAAACAACATATGTGAATTATGCAATAGAAATAAAGTTTAAGATGCGCAGAAGTTATTTCTATGATACTCCATCTACATTTTTAAAATATGAGAACTAAGATCTGCCTCTTATAACCTATTGGCATCTTCTCTCCTTCATGCTTGTGAGGTATGGAGCCCACAGCTGAGGAAAAGAGGTTGAAACCACATTAACAAGGTACTCATTAATAAGTTTTCAAAATGCATTAACTTTTAACATCGAGAAAATTATTGCATGCCATTCAATGACTTTATATGTGGTTTTGAAGCTGACATGAATCTAGCATGTCCTATCATTTTCACTTTGTTAGTTGCCATAGGAGCTGTAGATAGCACCATCATTTTTGGAAGAAATAAATTCTCTACATGCTAAATAACCAGTCCCTGGCTGATGTAAGAAGAGAAAGCTATTGGTAATAGCAAGCCAGAAAGCCATCTTGACTTCAATGCAATGCAAAGCCATGTACATTGTGCTCTATTACTGTATTGGTTACTTTTTCTCCTATTTCTAATGGACCGTGCTGGAAGAAGGTAACACTGATGCTAAAGAGACCACACCTTTTCATGTAAATTTAAATCATGTGTATACAAGAATGACATATTGTATTGGTGCATATCTCTATCATCTACTTGGTTTATTTAATTTCCATCCTAGAAATTTCTAGTGTTCTGAGAAACGTACAAATAGACTCAAGGAAATGGTTGATGAATCATTTAATCGTTCGACATCTCTAGGCCTTCTATAATGTGCTTCTATGTCATCAGAAACTGCTCTTAATGGGGGCACTTCTAGAAGAAACCATCCCAAAACTGAACCATTCCAAAAACCTATTGCTGGCATCTATTTCCCATTTCTGGATGAGAACTTGAAAGAAATGCAACATAGATATTAGAAACCTGAATTTGGCCTTTTGGGGTTTTCCAATTTTCTTTTCTAGTAACATAGATATGTAGTATAATTGATCTCCTTATGCTGGTTATTTGAAGGTTCTTAACTGGACTTCGGCCATTCTTTTATGTGGGTGCAAGCAAATAATCCTATCTACCACTCTAGTTCTATTCATTACATTCATTACAATTGCTTTGGTAAATAAATTGCTTCAATCAGGATTTTCCAAGGAGGTATCTTAGTTGTGGGCCTAATGGTATTCTTTTGTGCCTTCAATATGGGATTTGGTGCAGTGGCAAACATTTTCTGTTCAGAAATCTTTCCAACAAGAGTTAGAGGAATTTGTTTGGCTCTGTGTGTTATAATAACGTGGACTGCAAACATGTTTATCATATTCCTATTTCCTACCATAAACAAGGGCTTGGGAACAACAGGTGTTTTTGGATTTTTCTGTATTATGAGTGTAGTTTCCTGGATATTTATCTTCCTTAAGGTTCCAGAGACCAAGGGATTTCCTTTGGAAGTTATCAAGGAGTTATTTGTTGTATCTACATCTCCAGATGGAAAGGAAGAAGCATAGATTAACCAGAAGCTTAGAACTAAATGATTGACATAGCTCTGCAGACTGTTAAATAGGATGGTTATGATTTTGGATAATTCAATTGAAGCATTGGAAAGCACAAACAAAAAGTTGAGCATGAATATTGTTCAACACTTCTTTATTTCCTGTTTTTTAGATTGCAGCCTAAGCCCTATCTACCTTTGCAATGCATGATTCAGAAGCAGCTGTGTGCGATTGATGTAAGTAGTCAAATGTATTGTATCTTAGGGTTTTAAGATGAGAGATAATACTTTTCATGTCACCTTGAGAATTCCATTGTCCACAATTAGTCTTCCCACTGTTGAACTAGCTGCCCCAGCTAAGAAGCTAGAATGTTGAAATCTCCCTTTCTTTTTCTGAAGAGACACAAACACGGCATCAAGTTAAAAAATTCACTTCTATGGGAAACTTTCCTATTGGGATCCAATATAGATAGGTAATCTAATTCATGCAAAACTAGAAATAGAATAGAGAGAGTATTAGGGCTGGCATAAAAAACCAAAGATATTCTGAATTCAACCACATTCATGAATTATGTCTTTAAATGTAGCAAATACCTGACCAACATAGAGGTTGTGATATGTGCTCATCACAGATATCTACTTAGAACCTTCAGGTGTGTCAACTGGATGCTGATTTTACTTGTACACAATTTTACCATTGTTTATCACAACTTCATATTGCTCTCTCTCATTCTGCAATATAAAAAATTGTAAGAATAATGAGTTCAAAAAATTGAGATGGTAGATATAAATCCCCCTCTAATGGACATGTGTGTCCCACAGAAGGTTTAATCCACACACACCTTGACAAATAAAATACCAGAATTGTTCTAACTCCAGATAACCATTAACTACTGTTGCATTTCAGGAGTTTGATAAAGTAAGGAGAAGATCAATTAAGAAATATTACTGGGCTAAGGTATTTAATTTGTTGATTTTGCAATGTTGACCTTGGGCAGTCATCAAGATTAAGATCCCTGCCATCTCCAACATCAAGCCTGTAATAATGACTTTAATTAAGTTAAATTTGACTTATCCAAAAGCACTGTCATTCAGTATATCTTATCGTGGGATATACTTATCCAAAAAGCACTGTCATTCAGTAAAGAGATTTTGAGACCCTGAAGCATATAAAAATGGCTTATTGTGTTAAAACCATGTGATTGGAGATTTACTATTTAGATTAAAAATATGAGCATACAGGTACTTGATACAAAAAATAAATAACCAACATGGGTATTGCGCAAGGCATTTTTCCAGGTTATATATTTGATTTGATATGCTATGCTTAGAATGAATCTTGAGAGACAAAAATAAATGCTGCTTATGATTATCAGAATTGCAGTCCTTGCACAATTTGACATTATTCGAGACAAAATGTCGACTCTTTTAATTCAAAGCTTTTGAAAGTTGTCAGGACTGGAATCAGTGCATTGGGTTTGAAGTATGTCATTCCTATAGAACCATAATCAGATGAAAATTAACACAACATAATAAAGAGTATGATAAACTCCAACATGGATACAATGAGAATATAAAGTGGAAAACGTCTTTCATAAACAAAATCCCGTAGCTTTGTCTTCCTAAATATATCTTTCTATAAATGCTAAAGGATTACAATAAGCATCCCTTGTAAATTGGCAAGAAGGGCATCTTTCAGGGTCAAACTACAGGAAAGCTTGAGGGCACCATCCCTTAGTTTTTCATTCGAAGTACAAAACCATGGGAAGGCTTGCAATGAAATATACTTCTTTGTGAGGATTAGTTGTAGATGAATCTAACATAAATACAAATTCTTCACTACTGGGAGCCTATCCTCCAGGACTACCAAATTTCAATTCAATTCCATAAAATGCATCAAACTTTCCAGATCTGTTGAGTGTTAGACGAGTCTTGTCATTAGTGCATAGTAGGGTTCTTCCTACAAAGAAAATGGAAATCAGTTTCAAAATATGTACCTGTTTTGTCCATCTTAACATAAATCTTGTCCTGTACACACTGAAGGAACATTATTCACAACAAAAATCTCCATTTGCAAATTAGAGTCTAGACAACAAACTCAATGCACCTTAAAATGCTATAAAACACCAATAAGTTAGCACATAACTCTCCTCCTATTTCTCTTCCAATTTAGCCAATTCATATCAGACATAAAGGCACTGACATATGTTTTCCTTTGCAACAAAATTCAACCAATTGATTAATACAAGTTTACAAAACTATGGATTCTGATCGTCAATAGAAAAATCCATCTTGCGTTTCTGATGGTGAAATAAATCTGCTATATCTGTTGGTGTGCTACCATCTTCTGGCTTCTTATCAATACGCTGGCGACTAAATCTAAGAAATATCATGGATATTCCACGAGAAGGATGGACTAAACCAAAACTTCTTGATGCACTGGAGAAACTGTGAGATCTGAAATGGAATAATTTGTACATGCAAACAAGAAAAAGTGGTCAATATGTGGGAAAAGATATGGAAGGACCCATCAAAACATTCTCAAGGATAACTCTTACGTTGCCCTTATGTCAAACTGTTCTCCTTCTTGGGAAGGCAAATCAAAACTTTATAAAGGCAAATCACCTACTTCCCAACATATCAAAACTTTATTATTTATATATGTATGTTTATTGCAGGTAAATAGTATGCAGTAAAATGCAATTTCATTTGGCAATATTCACACATTATAAAGGCCGAGTTAGAATACATGGCATATTATATCATTGTAACCAAAAATAAAAACTTATCTACAGAAGTGATAGACACTTCTGACAAGATAAACTAAGAAGTCATTTCTGAATCAACTTCAAGCGTTCACCCACTATAATGTGGTGTCTAATTAATCATAATCAGAGGGCATAAGCTAAAGTAAAATCCATTCCTACCAGAATACAATTGTGTTAAATCTCTCTACCTTGTTCCTGAAGAAAATTCCTTAGCTTGGACATTTTCATTTGCGAATGGAGGTATGGCAGCGTTGTCACCCTTGTTTGCAATTTTATAGGTACCATTCTCCCTTGCATTTGAGCCCTTACCACCACCAATATCTGAATAAAAGAAGTCCACAAAATTATTAAAATATGTTTTTAAACAATATACAGTATATGCATCGATGCCTTGTTCTTTCCCACTTGTTTTGCTAGTCACACTCTCTACCTTGTATACATATTACATATGTCATTTCTAGTTAAGCATTTTCTGTGATATACATGTAGAGGGATGTTATTCGACAGAACTGTTTTAGAAGTTTGAATATCAATTTGTCCAATGTGAACAACACATAGGACTGTGTACCAATAATTGCTCGGAAATCATCCTCAAACTTAGCATTATCTGTTGAGCCATCGAGTAAACTGAATAATATAATAATAAATCTGCAATCAGATAATTCAAGCAAATAGTTAATTGTGCTTCAAAAGAATTCAACAAAATATCAAAAAGAGTTAAAACAAGCATATGAATATAAAAACTTGTCAAGCACAACTCACTTTGCATACAAATCTGGAGGATTTGTGTCTTTTACAATTTTCCATTTACGTTCAGCAGATAATGAATTCTTCTTTGCTGAGAGTAATCGCTCATATAATGTCTGCACCATGCCAAACCATTATAGCCTCAATTAATTTTATAAAATAGAACCTGTCAATTCATGTACTACTAAAAGAAACAGTAAACTGGACCCATTGACATAAAATCAAGGTGAGAAGTCAAGACCAGACTTAAGTAGAGCACATTCACTGTAAGAACTTGCTAGAGATGAGAGAAGATTCAGGAGAGGTCTTTTATCGAGGTTCTTTCACTGGATTATGGGCTTGCCTCTTATGCTACTGAAAGGTTGGTTACTTAACAGATACTTCCAATATTAATTTTAATAAAACGTTTATGCTTTGTTGTCTAAGTTCTAACATTTAATGCTATCCTACAACTAACACAATGCTGACATTACATAAAACAAATTGCATGTAACATTAATATGTTTAATCTCTCAGTATCAGAATACCTGGTGGAGCCTAAAAAGAACATAAAAAGAGTCATTGCCATAGAAAATTTTTGACTCTTTTTGTGCTCCATTGTTTAAAGTAGAAGGAACATGTATTGCAAGAGGCTTGACTGTTAGCAGAGAACGATCTGAAAGTGCCAAGCATGTCCCTTCTTCGTCAACATCATGTGCATCAGCTGTTACCTCAGCCTCACCTTCACTTTCAGCCTTTCCATCATTTTCTTCATGCTCTTCATCATCTTCCTCTTCTTCCTCATGATCTTCATGTGAGCACTCATCACCATCCCCAGATTCACTACCTGAAACATATTCACCAGCTTCTGAAGCATTCTCACTATCCTCAGTTGATCTTTGAGGACTCTCTTCCCCCTCATCGTCTACATCGGCATCATGTTCCCCTCCTGCCTTAGCACCACACTCAACCTCTTCATCTTCTCCACGTCTATTTCTATACTGTCTGTTTGCACCATTCTCCTCCCCTCTAGGCACAGTGTCTGTACCAGACACTACATTGCTAGCATGGGTGAACAATGTGTTTTGTCCATCCTCAGTCTCTAGTGTAGGTGACAATTCACCTTCTTCTCTTTCAATTTTCAAGCTGCTATGTACAACTTCTTCGAGATACCTCAAATCCATGTTCCTACCTTCCATTCTTAAGCCAATATGCCGTCTCTCAGTTTCCTGTACAACATTGTGTGACAAATTTTAGTTACACAAATGCATATACAATGTACATATACAAGTTTAAATGATGGTTTGCATAAAGAACAATATTTTTAGTTCAAATGAGACAAAAAAGTCAACAGACAAAAGACAATGCCTTCCAAACAAGAACTCTCTTGGTCTTGCTCATTTTCATCTCTCAGATTAAATAAATTACAGAAACCACATAATAGAAAGCAAAAAAAAGTAGGGATTTCACTCCACATCCAATCATTCATATGCTGTGGCATACTGTAGATATTTAAACACTCACTGACTCTACTGCCATACATAGTAAATATTAACAATCAAGAGATCATAACGCATTCCCGCCGCTAAGAGACATATGAAATCAACATGGCAATAGAATAGCCCATATGGACTCTTTTAGCTATGAATCCTCGTAATTTATATACCATGTGAAATGCACACAACATAATACGGGAGGAAGAAGGTATTTTACCAGCAATCAGATGTTTCAATTACAACCAATGAAATACTTTTATTTGAATATTATTAAGCTTCCTAGTAGTATACTTTAACCAATGAACACTATTTCATCCTATGTTCTCTGCATATATTATATTTTAAAACAAAAATGTAGATAATGTAATGTTAATAATTTCCAACAAATGGCTGCAAAAGTAGATAAGATAAGAGAACTCCATAACCATACATCTACTAAAGGCCCTTCCCTGTCTTTTATAGAAGGCTCTGGCCCACTCTCACCAACCATTTGCCCAGGACTTGAATGCTGTGCACCAATCCCTACCAAGTACAACACAATTAACCTCAAAATGAGAGAAATAAACAGAATACTTAAAAATGAACTTAATATTATCTACATTACAGTGCTTGTTAAAGCCAAATTCTTCTAATAATTTTAAGTCTCTTTGAAGCTGTGTACCATACATGGGATGAGTAGCTAACCTGATACATGGTCCAACCCCAATCATCCTGAACTTGACTCTGTTGCAACTGCATTCACAGCATTTGAGTCATCTGAATTTTCAATGCGACCAACCTACATGGATGTACCAGGCATCTCATCAGCAACAGGTGCAGCGGAATGAGATTTTCCACCCTCACTTTTATGCCCATTTTGGTCAGTTTCATGAATACCATTTCCCCTGATGGTACTCTCACCATTTGCCATTCTAACCCTGACATAAATTGCTGTTCCCATTGTTGAATTTTCCTCACCATTACCAACAGGAGTTGGTTGTTTCAAATTAGTGTTTCCGATGTCAGCTCCAGCACTTCCATCACTCTCCCCTATTATACTTGCTGCACTACCTTTTGCAGCAGAGTTCTTCACTTTCACTACCTCCTCTATGTCCTCTGCACCATGAGGTCGTATTGGGACACCAAGCATAGGCTCCAAGAATGATGTCCAAAGCCTCATCACTTTCTCAAATTGTTCCATCGTTGTACATCCCTCATCACAGGAGTACTTAATAATTTGATATAATTCTTCATGAATGTCAGAATCAGGATATTCAAACTGCAGATTAGGGATTATTGGTCTTCTATTCCCAGCAGCGATAGCAAGAAGTACATCATCCTCCTTCCTCTTCTTCTCATTTATTTCTTTAATCTCTGCCAGAAGAGCTATTTAACAAGTGATAAAATATTGCTTAAGATATATATAAGCAATTAATAATACAATACAAAAGAGAGAATTGAAATAGCACCAATCCAGAAATCATGAACTACATTAACAGGAGCACTAATCAATACAATATTCTCTCATCATATATGATACAATGGTAACAATCTTTATAAATCAAACAAAGAAAACATAAAAACCCTTTATTAATTTTAATGGTACACAGTACACTCCCTATATCACCTCAATAAGAAGGAAACCTTAAAATACAATCACAATATAACATTCTTAAGAGGTAAAAGTGTACCTAAAAATTATTCAGACAGACACTTGAGGGAAAAAACATAAATTATGACAAGTTAAAAAGTGTTCTAATAGACAGGAAGATATCAGAATAAAATGATCATCTAACCCTTAGTGCTCAGGCTCTTTTTATCTTGCTGCTTGAAGTAAAAGCTATGATGATCAAGTGATTTGTGATAGTTCTTGGCATAAACTTCAGCCCATACTTTATTCATGTCTGTACGACATCTTGACCATTCTTCTTTATTTTGCTTGAGGTGGATCAATATGACAGGCAAATCTACAGTAGCATTCTTTCGTAGTAGATCAATTACATCAAGCCCATGATCTCCATAAATACGTTCAATGCACCTTAAATTTAGAGCTGTAAATAAGAAAAATAAGCATGAGTAGAATGTTCCAGATACTATAATACTTCCACTCATCAAGTTCACCACAAAAGACATTTGCAAAATTACGAATACCTGTCAAGTGATCTTCAATTCTAATTTGACCATCTTGCTTAGCAGTACCATCTTTCATCTTTTCTAGCAACTCCTCTACACGCTTTGTTGTAACAGAAGTAGACTCCAGCAACATATCCAGTTCAAATCTGATAATATAAAATACACAAGGATGTAAAATTTCACCATTGCCCAATATTAAATAGGCCATAATAAAGAGCAACTTGATGACACCGTTTCACCTAAAAGACTTTGTACATCAAAAAATAACACTACAAATGTCAATAAGCCACACACATATCATCTTCACAATGGAAGAGACTTTCCTCATATTGGTTCTTGCACATATGCTTAAAAGAGTAATCCTCACTACCAGATGTCACCAATACCCAAATATCATTTAACACAGATGCTCCAAGATCGGTACGATGACTTGCAGGAGGCTTGGGATACTGCATGACAATTGAAACATTCGTGGTAGTATAAAATCAAACATCACAACAAATTCATAATCTAAATGATAAATGTTATAAGTTCTTTTGAGCTTAATCAAAAAGAAATCTTACCTTTAAAACCACCAAAGATCCATGTTAAACCCGTATCTATCAAACACCGAGAGGGATCCAATTTCTTGTGTAATTTTTTTTTTAAACTCAAGAAATTTGATCCCTCCGTTGCTTGATAGATCCGGGTTTATAGGCCAACGTGAATTTTTTTCATTAATTTTTATTTTTGGTAATGTAAAGTTACATTACATTACGTGACAACATCTTTCCCATACTGGGCCGTAGAGCACATCACTCCTCTCAGTGCAATTAATCCAAAAGACACAGATGGATAATAATTTAAAGAAGATTTCCTTACATTTTTTGGAAGCAAACGATAGCTGGGAGTACACCGCTCACAGTTTGACAGATCCAACTCAGAAATTGGCTTATTCATATACTTCTCCTTATTTGGGAGTAAGGAAACCTTGTGACTGGATGAATCTTTTGCAACGTAAAGCGCAAATTTATCAATTCTCTCCCTTTCCTTTTCCCTGTCTCTTCAATGACCTCTATCTTTTTCCCTCTCTTCTTTCTCCCTCTCTCGGTCACGTTCCCTATCTTTTTCCCTGTCCTTCTCCATCTTTATAGGTTTTTGAAGTGATCCATCTACCCACAATGACTCTACAACAATTGCAACCTCTAATTAGAATTTAGAAATTTACAAGAATATTGCATGCCATTGTCTATCTAGACTTAGAAGACTTCCACTCACAATCCTGACAAAGACATGGTTCAAAATTCCCCAATCTCACACACTTCTTTTTGCTTCATGCAGAATAAGAGCATTAGAGGGAAATGCATTTAATATAAACTAGGAGAAAGCATAACCTAAAGTGGATTTGGGCTAAAAACTCACTCTTTTTAAACACGCCAGCAAGGAAACCATCTGCACAAAAGTTGTACATACATGTTTTGAAAAAATCATGCAGATAATTCAAAAGAAAACACAAGAGAATCACATGGGAAAAATTAAGACATCTACTGAGTGTCAGAATTCATACCAATGTTCTCACATTGAGAGAGAAATTCATTGAACCCATCCATAAGATCCGGAAATTTTCCAAGTATGTCAGAGACCTGAAAAGAGATTTAAGTGTTAATTCCTCACAACTTGCAAAGAATGTTTACAGCTTACAATGAAATACGTGGAACAAACTAACTTGGCAACCCGCCGATACCTACAACACACAAATATGCATACATACACACGCATTTATATACACCAAATCCACAACTGAGAGACAATTACATTTTAGCTCCATGGAATATTTAATTAAGTAATCCTTTACATAACATCTACAAAGTAACCTACCAAGCTTTGTAACTGTGCATGGTTGATTATTTATGTGCTGTATATGTGCAGAAATTTCAAGAACTCTTTATATGTATCATGATTACGCAATTTGGCTTTTACTTTATCACAGAAATGTAACTCCTGCTGATACACATCTGCATAGAAATTTATATTAGCTACTCTCCCTGATGAAGTATGAGTTTGCAGAAAATGAGTAAGGAATTGAAGTTCATTGCTAATAGTCATTGTTAGAATATAATCCGTCAGGATTATTGTAAATAAATAATTAAATAGGAATTTGAATAGTTGCCCGGGAAGGTGAAAAGGCTGGTTCTCAACCGCCTCATTGTAATCTATAAATTAATGTTTTAGTCGTGAATAGAATATTGAATCGGGAGTTATTACCAACAAGTGGTATCAGAGCAGGGCTGTCTGCCATAACTCCTGCTGCATTTCTTCCCATTCCTGGCATTCTGCTTGCCATTCCATTGCCAGATTGCTCCATCAGTCTGCCAGTCGAGTCACATGCAAATTCCTTCATGATTGAGTTTGTGTGCTGAGGAAACCCTAATGAGTTGAGCGTTTTGTAAGTGTATTATCCTGTGAATATCCTGCGATTTGTATATCCTATGGGTTTTCATGGAATTTTATTTTCTGTGAAAAGCACAGCTCTTTGGCCGTGAGTCCGTCGTCCTCCCTGACCACTCAAAACCCTAATTTTACCATCACTGATACATCCCATTTTCAATATAGTGTGCCTAGACTTGTGTATATTGCGCCCTCTTGTAGCATCCTTCCACATTGCTGAGAGACGTGATTTCAAATGTTTCTCCTGGAAGAGGAGCTGAGATAGAGAGACGCGATTTAAAATATGTTGTGGAAGATCTCAAGTGTTTCTCTTGCGTGGAGCTGCGACCCATCAGCGTGGAAACCTATCAATGTTTATGCTGAGTGATATAATATGTGTTGCGTGAGTTTTTTATTTATATTCCAATAATATATGAAGACTGATATATTGGAGAATGTTTCTCTTCCATGAAGAGATTGCTGATTAAGAGCCACGTTGAAGACTGATATATTGGAGAATGTTTCTCTTCCGTGAAGAGATTGCTGATTAAGAGCCATGTTGAAGACTGATATATTGGAGAAATTATGTATGCTGGAGATTATCTGCGTTGAGATTATCTACGTTGAAGACAGCTGCTGGAGATTATCTGTGTTGATCAGCTGCGTGAATGCTGGAGCCTGCGTTGAAGTGTTGATTAGCTGGACGTGAATGCTGGAGCTTGCGTTGAAGTGTTGATCACAGTGCAATGTATATTGCTAGAATGCTGGAACTGCTGCGAGCTGAACCCTAATTTTTGCCTGGTACGGTGAGCATGGAAAGACTGCTGTGTGGTGTTGAGAGTAGGATTGGTGATGTCTGCATATTAATTATTAATTTTGAATACTGCATTTGATATATACTACGTTGATATATTGCTGCGACTTGTGATTTCCCACTCATTCTGATATTTTGTGAGCTGCGACCTGCGCAGAAAAATATATCCCAAGGTTGCTACGGCTGGTTTGCTTCAGAATAAACCCTAATTCCATGTTGTGACTGATATATATCTGCGCAGATATGTTTCAACTTTTATAGCTGGAAACGTGTTCTGAACTTGCACATGATCACCATTTAGCATATCATGTCTCTCTATGTATTGTAGAGCAGTAATGTTTCTGTCCTAAGTTTTTGGCCTTTGATAATTTAAAAATTGGATGCTGATTTTGCTTTGTAAAATCTGGCAATGCATCTGCAATACATTTTAAAATCTGATTGATATTAAGAAGGAAAAGAAGACTGTGCACTATTGTTGACAGTGTGGATTCCAGTTTTTTTTCATCGTTGTGAAGACCGAGTTGAAGGAAGAAGACTGCGTGGAGCTGCCAGCTGAAAAACTTATAAATGAGTGATGCCATTTCATGAGGGAGTGATATATGCATTGAGTATCTGTGATATATGCTGCTGCCTGTGATTGTGCCCTAATTCCTCTGGTGATTGATATCACTGAGTTGTGGAGCTGAGTATATTGAAATAATATATGCTACAGTTTTGGAGCTGAGTATATATTGAAAGTTGTTATCCTTTTTGCTGGTTTCACCATTTGCATTGCTGCCTTTTGGAAGACCCTGTACTGGATTTCTTCTCCCTGAAATTGCTGCGAATTGAAGCTGCGATACTATTATTATATCTCTTTAAAACCTGAAGTTGCATTGTACACCTTGGCAGAGACTGTAGACATGCAAGGTTATTGTTTTTCTCTTTGTCATATCAAGTTTATTATTGTAAATTACACTAACAGTTGTAAATATGCACTCTTTGGCATCTAGTATTGGTGCTGCCCTT
>LPNX010571403.1:206512-219443 GCA_001517045.1 Pseudotsuga menziesii
TAGCATACATGCCTTTACTCACACCTGTGGGTGTAGTGGAAATTATGGCTTCCCCTTTGTTCTTCATTGCTCAGGTGGGATAAATCAAGGCATTGTGGGTCTGTCAAACCATGAGCTTGATGCAGGGGAGTAGGATCAGCAGGAATCCTGGGAAAGTATTCATGCTTGTAGGAACCAGCCCGGAACTCTTTGCTACCCGGGTAAGGGTTTGACTGTTGAAATTGTTTCTACGGCTATGTCTTGGTTGAATTTGGAACCTCTCCCACGTTTGGTTGTTTCGTAGAGCTTGGGGGTGGGCACACTTGCTAGGAGGAATTTTGAGCATCCAACTTCCATGTTCCTTATTTCAACTGTCAATAAAGAACATTATACCATATTTCTTTGTAGGGATACACATCAGTTGGAGCCCAATGGTTAAACTCAATTGCGTTGAGTGCTATCCACTATAGTTTTGAGAGGGTGCAGCTATCTAACAGAGCACCTTTGGGTGTGGGGAAGAAAATAGAAGGTCTGTACATTTCATGTGAGAAATATTCACCATATTTGATGAGAATATCAGACTTTATTTACTGCAAATCGAATCAGTCCTGTAGCAGACTGTCTCTATTGCTCAAAAGCACTTTCCAGTAGCAACATATTCAACGCACTTATGTCCTGTAGCAAGCAGCAGTAATTTGACTTCCTGTACAAGGCTAACTTGAAAGGGGTCATGAAGCTTCCCTGAGGTCACAGTAGTCTATTAAAGTCTATATTTATTGTTTGTGGAGCCAACCAGTCAAAAGGAATCCATTTCATCACTTCCCAGGCATGTTTTCAGTCATTGAATAAATAATCAGATCTGAAGTTTCTTTCTTTAAATTTTGTAATGCATATGGTTTGCTCATCTAATGTTATGATTAAGATCTCAAGTTATAAATGGTAAAAATCATATATGGTTTCATAAGGATGCAATGTTAAGCCCATAAATCAGATCCAAGGCTTAAAAGTTAAAACATCCACATGACACCTACAACAATGAGCATTCTAAGTGTTTGACAGAACTCCACAATCAGAATTATGCACAGCGAGCTACAGCAGTCTATGTTGAAGTATTTGTTAAAATGGTTTCAATCAGGGAGTTCTCATAGAGCATTACAATCATCCGGAATCAGAATTGAGCTTAAGGTAGTAAGGTAGTAGTGTCCACTAGTGTTTGACAAATCTTCAACTAAACTTAGATTGTTGGAAAAATTTGGGTCAATTTTAGCTTGGGACATCTCATTTCATTTTGGCCTTAGCTTCTAGTTCCAGCTTTTCTTGACATGTTCTTGATGAGTGTCCAATCATGTATTCATATCTTCATTAGTCCTGTTGATCTACATTTGTGGTCATTCATTGGACATTAATAAAATTATCTTATATCCGTACAGGTCTTGCATTTTTTCCCACACAATTATGGAATCAAAATATTCTATTATTCAATCTCAACAAAATTATGGCTGTCACAACATGTATAAGATTGAGAATAGTGATTGTAATCTGACGCTTAACATAGCTTCCTTACCAGCATTAGGCGTTATAGCAAGGAATTGCTCTACAACACCTTCATTTTGTGTTGTTGTCAAGCTGCATGGAAAAGAGACCAAAGAATAGCTAGAGTTATCAACCAATTTAAGGACTGGGATATTCCATGACATGAATGCACAAAAATGCAATCTGACGTGTTTAAAGAAGAATACAAGGGTATGCATTATTACCTGCAAGTGTTGTAAACAAGGGTACCACCAATCTTCAACAATCTGAACCCGTTATTCAAAAGCTGCAGCTACATTGAAGGATATGAAAACAACAGTAAACCATTGCACCTTAGATAACTGTATTCTCCTAGAAAAGATGGAGGGAAATTTATTAAATCACACTTATTCAAACCATTTAGAATCTAGAGAAAGTATCAATTCAGCGAGTATAATTTCATGGAATTATCAGCAGGCTTCATGCCACTAGTAGATCTAAGATTCACTGAGGCTTCGAGGTTAGAGACACAAGAAGCACATAGTATAATAGCGTTATTGGCACGATATGCTTTCAGAATTCTATGCAGGTTGCGTGGTAAACTTTATAGCCTGTGTTCTTCATGTATATTGCTTTGTGTGTCTGTAGGAGATGTCAAATAATAAGTGAAATTGTGGACTGATGGATGTTTTCTTTGAATACCAATTGCATGGTAAGAAGCAAGACTTGTAATTCCCTTTATTTTTTCATTATGGCTATAGGCCAAAGTATAGTATATATTTCTTAGGCTTCCTGTTAGAAGATAGGTTTGGGATTTAAGAAAATAGGCTAGATTTTTGAAGCATGGAACTAGTAAGTCTTTGTGTGGTTAAGTAATGAATGCTACAAATTATAGAGGAAAAGGTAATAGATATGTGCACACCTCAGATTCTTAGATGACTGAGATGTATAGGATTGTTGTGTAATTAAGTCATTAGAGTGATAACTTCAAGTGTCTGTCTATATGTATGGCTCCTGTGAAAATCCCATCTTGAACAGGAAATTAATTTGTCGCCGGCTTGTTAGGCTTTCTAGTGACTGGTGTTTTCTACTTCCTTTCATTTAACACATGCTTTAAGAGGGAGTTGGGAAGTATTATTTTTCAGTTTTAGGCTCTGTGTGCCTTGTTGGGTAGTTTATTTTACTCATTTTTAAGAGTCATTAGTTCAATATGATGTTAAGTTTGAAACAATTACTGTTTGTCAGTGGCGAGTTGGAGTATGCTGCACATTGTTTTCAAGCCTTGCTAATGAAAGATAAACACCATTCAGGAGTTCTAATCAACTATGGTGCCCTTCTTTTGTGCAAATATGGTTTAGTTGTTGTCGGTATGGGAATATAACACATAAGACATTCAAATCTATTATCCCTTTTCCTTGATTGGTATTTTGATAAATCAGAGCTTCTGCAAACACTCTGCTACATGAAACCCTGATTTATTTTAAAACTGATGGTGTAGTATGTTAACTGGGTTCTTGACTTTTCTTTGTGAGGATCCTAGCCATATGACTAACGCTGTACTTTTCCAAATATTAAGACACAGGCATTATATTTATTACTTTATACACTCAAAGATTTCAGTAAGACATCATATAGGAGATGTTGGGTCACCGGAAATGGTCAGATTCTTATCTACTGGACTTCAATTTTTTGGTGGCTTCATCTCTTCTTATTAAGCATGTATTTTTACTGTGATCTTTTGGATCCAAATGTAGTAGTGATAGAGGGGTAGACGCCATTCAATCATTTGCAGTTTCCAAAACTGCAAGAAGCATTATTATAGTTGTAAGTTGTGGTGGTTGAACTTTGATAAGGAGTTGTAAGTTGTAGTTGTTGAACTTAGCTTCTGGGAATAAGTTATCTGTTACTTAATTTTTTATGTAAAAAAGTGTAATCATCCGTATTCTATGCTTTAGCTACCTGTCATCACCAATCCCTGATTAATACTTTTGCAATTTAGCAAAAACAAATGCTATTCTTTCATGGGTGTAAATACAAACCCCTATCCTTGTAAATATAACATATTTGTTAACTTATTTGTGTATTTGACTTTTTAAATTATATTTTACAAGGTCGTTTTCTCGATCAACAGTGAATTACAATGCTGGATGCAAGAGTGCAGTATCAAATGTAGTGATGGCTTTAACAATCATGGCAACCCTTCTTCTTCTAACGCCTCTATTCTACTACACTCCTGGAGTTGTGTTGGAATCCATAATAGTTGCAGTAGTTCTGGGTTTAATTGACTTCCTTGCAGCTTATTTCATATGGAAAGTTGATAAGGTGGATTTCATATGCAGCCCCACCAATAGGATCGAATGTAATACAAAATGCAACATCATGCCCGACACGTATTGAGAATGAAAGTGGTACACCCCTTTCAACTCTCAAAACAGGAGCCTCCTTCTTGCTTATATATAAAAAATTCGATGGGTTTGGTGGGTTAGGATAATCCATTACATTTTCTACTCCAACAACGAGAGGGGATTTCCCATCTGCAACAATTAAAGGATGGTCATCCTCTTTATTTTCTACCTCTAAAGGTCCCAAACATTTGTGTACACTGTCTGAAACTCTCAAAGTAATATAACCATATGTAACATGTGGAGAACCTTCAAGATACTGAGGCAGGTATAAAGGTCGAAGACTATCTAGTAGCCTCATCAAACCTAGAGCCCAAATCACAGTCATATTATCAGTGGCATTCATCAAATTTTGTATCTGGGCTTTCAAGAGGCCTTTTGTAACAGACAAGAGTCTTTGACTATACACAAGTTTCATGTTATTAACATCGATGTTTCCATCGGGATCGAAATAAATAAAATATGGATAGGCTTATAGCAGAACCCTAGAAACCCTCTATCAGAAACCATAGAAAAATTACTTAGAAGAGCTCAAGCAAGGATGAAGTCATTTACCTCAATCTCAAATGGTTGCTCTTCCAAGCATATATTTTCAATGATAGATGATTTGAAACAATGCATTCCATAGCAGAAAGAACAAATCAAACAGCTTTGTCTCAATTAACTGAACCATTTTAGTACAAAAAAATCAAAGACACGGAATGGAAATAAATCCCCATACCTTTACAAGATATTGGTGGACTCTACGGCTGCAGCGATGAATGAGAGCCAGAAGGGTGTGTTGAAGAATGAGAAGGGTAGGATGCCATGATCCATAAACAAGATTTAAGGATGGAAAACATTGAATATGTTGCAGGGTCCAGTAGTAGCATCCCAAGCTCTGCCCGATGCCATGAGCATCCTAAATTGTCTCCAAATACCATATATTGCAAAAATGGAAAACAATTGAACATGGAACCAAATTTGAATGTGTGGCACCAAAATACACGTAATGGCTTGGATTTGGTTCATCTTGGGAGGATCCAGGATTCTTTGCCTTATGAATGGTGAGGAAATCAAATTTTTTTTCAACATGATGTTCAAGAAATCATTAAATTAACATAGCTTTAAAGGTTTGACTGAATGAAAAATATGACAAAAGTTGAATATTATGGTAGTTAAGATTATTATTTTAGTTATAAAGGATTAAGAATTTTAAGTTTTGAATAATTAATTACCATTATAACTAATATATATTGTGTATTTTTTTTAAATATGGGTATTAAGATATTATGTTTCTTAATTTCTAAACATGAAGATTTTTTCAATTGTTATTATATTCAAAAAGGGGTCAACTATTTATGGAAGAAAAATTGACTATGGATGCTTGAGTTTGAACTAAATGTGGATCCTATATCTTTCTTTGAATTCAAATTCTCTAATTCATAGTGTCTTGTCATCCCACTTAAGGGGTTTCCTGCTAGGATTGTTTGCAAGATCGGGGAAGGTATTGATATTCACATCACCACCCTTTGAGGGTAGGTTGAGCACATGGACTAATGTTTTGATCTAGGGTTGGGTTACTACGTTGATGTTGTTGATCTCACTTGTTCCACATGTTGTTTTGGAGTTTCCATAGAGGTTTCTTTTTTTATATTGCTATAAAGGTTGATTTTAAATGTTTTTACAAGAAGGGTGTCATTGTTTCCCAAGTACATGCAAATGGTATGTGTGTTGACAAGTCATATAACAAAATGTTAGTTTCTTTTAATCCAATACATTGGATTCATCAAGAATTGTCCAACTTTTGAAAAGTGGTTGGAAATTGTAATTAAGATCAACACATATTCAATCATAGGTAAATATGCTCTTCTGAACTCAATTTATGTACGATTTAACAATTCTACCAAATATATTTGCAATATTTTTAAACAATTATTGAATCCACTAAAAAATCATAATAATGTTGTTATTATTGTTTAAAGTTAATTATATATATATATATATATATAAACTTAAACTTAAACATCCAAATAAAATATAACTTTAGAAGAGAAGAGAACTTTAGAAGAGTGAAGAGAGATTAAGAGCATGTGTTTACTCTTAGGAGGTCACAGGTTCAAATCCAGAGGGGGGTAGTGTATGTACACCTCTGTAGACTTTAGCAGTTAAATCGATGCGCAGAGGGGGGTCCCTTGTCCCACAAACAAGGGGGTCTCATACACCAATTTGGTGTCTCGCTTGGCGGTGACCTTAAAAATAGATTATTTATATTATAAGGATATTTTATATGAGTATTTTATGGTTTTTTATAAGTGAATGACATCTTCCTAAATTCTATAAATCTTGTTACATTAATAGGTGCTTATATTTTAGATTTTGGGGTGGACTAGCGTAATTTGTACATTTTACTAAATTCTACTAAATTCATTGTCAAATTTGTAAGTTTTTTCATTGCCAGAGTGACAACTAAAAATGACCAAATAAATGACCAATTGTTATGTGGTCATTTTTAGTCTAGATATCCCGTGACCAAATTTGGTCATTTATCTTGGTCGTTTTTAGTTGGTTTTTATTCCATGACCAAAAGTGGTCATTTATCTTGGTCTTTTTTAGTTATCTCACTTAAATTTATCAATTTTGGTCATTTATCCATTGAAAAAAACTGTGGTGACCAAAAATTTTGGTCTCCTGGTCGCTAATCTCTCATTTTCCACTAGTGAGATAAATAGACAGTTACTTGCTTAACCCTTAACTGGGAATTCACAACGAAGTTAATACTTAACAATATATCTTACTTATCATTCACCTACTTATCAAATGCATAAAACAAAATAGCACAAACAAAAAGGAAACACTACAACACAAGATGTACGTGGTTCACCCCCAGTGTAGGGGCTACGTCCATAGAAATGCATTTTATTCAACTCTTTATAAACAACAGTTCTGATCTGTGCACTCAGCTGCAGGTCTCTACACACTCAGCTGTAGGTCTTCTCAATAATCCCAAAACTGTGCACTTAGCTGCAGAACCTTTCTCCTATTTGCGCACTCAGCTGTAGATATTTTCTTACAAAACCCTCTGCGCACTCAGCCGCAGAGGTCATCCACATACATAGTTGGGACTTAACCTTAAACTCAAAAATAAGCCTTAGCTTCTTCGCATTAAATTATCATCATACCAAAAACCTTCGAAAAAAGCTCCTTTCTCCTTTACATAAGTGCCTATTTATACAAGTGCACTATTAAAATACCATGTGTTTAAACCATGGGATTAAAAACCATGAGTTTAAACCATGGGTTATTTACAAAAAGAGGGGGTTCAACCCAACCCCGACACCCCTAAGACTATTTTGGGCCGCAACTCCGCTTACAATCTTCGCACCAAAACCACATAGTTGCCAAAATTAAGGACCTTCAAGGTCCGCGCCCCAACATCTTCAACATCCACCTCCTCTTCTATTAGTTATTTATCCATAATCAACCTCAAAATCAAATTCTTTAAAATGGCATTGCTTCTCTACTCAATCAAAAAATTGTATCATTTTCAATATTTGTTCACATGAAATAAGGACCAATTTTTCACTCAAAGTAGGTTTCTTCTCCCTTAATCTCTTCAATTCTTAACCTTAACTAGGGGTGTTCTCAATCCCATGCAACACTTCTAAAGCTTCCAAATTAGACACCATTTTTCCATGGATTATATTGTTTCATCCCAATCCTCTTTTCCTCTATAATTCTTTCTCTTAAAACTCCCAATCTGAATTCTTCTTCCATATGCCATCTCCACACTCATTTGATGTGAAACTCTTCACTGAATTCATACCTTAATCCAACCTCACTGTTGGAGTTTTCTTCACTTAAATATTTTCTCAATAGTTCTACAAATCTTTAACACTTGTTGGAACTATTGGCTTGTTCAAAATTCTCAAACCTCTTGGACAACCCTTCATAGAATTACAATTATGTATTTATCTCCACCTTCACACAGTTACTTCCCAACTATATATATATTCTTTTCAAATACCCTCTTTTAGATTTTCAAAATTCCTTCTTCTCTTCCAACCTGTGAAGTTTTGTATGTTGATGTATATGTAACTTCGAAATGTATTCTTATATGTATTTTATATATTGTAACCCGATGTTTATTCCGGGATGTTTCTATTATGTATTTGAGTCATATTGTATTACCCCGATGTTCCGATCGGGAGGATTATTAATGTAAATAAGTCTTGTCAAGTCATTAGGTAAGACCCCACAGTTTCGGGGCACTTGGGTTATTATACACTAATTAAGGTGTAGGCTCAAGTAATTAATTATAATTTAAGCCTACATGGTTGAGTGCACTTCAAGTCAACGAAAGAATATAAATAGAGAGTGAGAGTCTCTCTATTTATCACTTGTAAATTAAATCACTTGCTCTCTCAAGTGTGGCGCACCTTTGGAGAAGGAAATACTTTGGCTTGACAGAAGACAGAAGGTTGTTGTTGTATTGGGAGGTCATCTTACTGTTTTGGGATCACATCTTGTGGTGATAATATCTTAGAGAAAGTTGAGGGGTTTTCTCCATTTATGGTTTCCCCTCCTAAAATCTTTGTGTCTCTTGTCTCTTGTGATGTGCTTATGTGATTGCTGTGCTTGTTATTCTCTCAGTGAAAAGATCTTATCATAATGCTAGCTTAAATGTTGAAAAACTAACATGGTATCAGAGCTAACCTAAGAAGAAGACATTGTGTAGCTACAGGAACTAGGGCTTCCCATTTTGTGGATCTTCCTCCACAGATTTTCAGCAAAAGTATGCTAAGATGACTCTCCATTAAATGGTGCATCGTTCTATCGATACGGAATTCAATTTCAAGCATTTTCAGTTTCGATGTGGAAATTAGGGATTTTTACAGAAGAGGAATTTTTGGGTGAGACTAGCATAGGATTTTTCTCCTCATCAAAACCGAAATTTAGAGACCTGGATCAATAAATTTGGTTGGGCGAAACTCCGGGAAAGTCAAACCCTAGTTTGACCCTGAGCTAGGAGAAACCCTAAATACTAAAACTGCTACGTTTTGGTACAGTCACTAAATTCCGAGATTGGAGAAGTCTCAGAAGCTGAAAATTGTAGGAGCCGAAGATAAAAGCCCAATGAACACTTTGTCCAAATTTCATATTCTGATTCGCTATATTTTGGGAGATATGATCTCTCCAAGTGAGGGTTCCATCCTCTTCCAGAAATCATCCATAAACAGGACACCTGGGGAGATCTGCAATATATTGGGCTACAGAGGTCCAAATGGAATTCCTGAAGATGTTCCAGAAAGGGCACGGACTTTAATTTCTGTGGTCAGAATTTCAGGCTCAGAAGATGAACCAGTGACACGTGTCATGCCGTACAACTTTGCTGTTCTGAACAGTCCAGTAACAGGTCACCTTGGGAAAAGGATCATAAATCCCAAATGGTGAAACCAATTCTGATGAAACCTATGGTTTTGGATCATGGAAATGCGAGGTTACCTCAGTGAGAAATTGAAGACATAGAGGATCAGTAATTTCGGAGATACAACAGAAACAGTAACAGGAATTTCTACAGAAGAAATCAGAAAATTAGGGCTTCCTATTCCGGGAGTTTCCCTTCACTGTTTTTAGAAAAGGAGTACATTGGACAGCTCCATTTGAAGATATATATCTGTTCATCCAATCATATTTGAAATATTCCAAGTTTTGAAAATTAGGGTTTCTGTGACAAACCCTAGATCAATGAACTCTGGGACAAGGACGGACACCTCAAATCTGTAAGATCTAATCCTTTGCTATTTCCATTCGAGGTTCTCATTTCAATATCATATATCACATCAGCTTAGTTAAAAGCTTGTGGAAGTTGACAACTTCCAAACCTGGAAGTATATGATCTCTCTGAAGAAAATGGATTGGACACCTACATGAGGATGGAGGTTCCAGTTTCAGAGGGAGACGAGGCCAAAGAAGACATCATGCTCATGCTGCAGAGGATGATGAACCATCCAGAAAGAGATCCAGATATGAAAGAGAAGATTCTTCAAGCGAGGATGAATATGTTTTAATATCAGCTCTCATAGGTAACATTACTCATGGAAGTGATGATTGGCTTATATACAGTGGGGCTTCCAAACATATGATGGGATTCAAGGAATCCTTTGTAAGACTATCAGAACATGAATCACCTCACAAGGTGAAACTTGTAGATGACTACCAATATCCAATAAAAGGTAGTGAGGAATCTTCATACAAGCTAGACTCTGGAATGCAGGTTGCATTCATAGATGTTCAAATCATCATGTGGCCAAAAGGAAAGACTATCGATGATGCAGTAGTGATTGGAGAACAAGAAGGAGGCTTGTATGAATTGAAGGGCCATCCAGAACAAGCCTTGATCCATGTAGAGCCAAATGAGCTTTGGCATAGAAGGCTTGCACATGTGCATTACAGAGCACTACCTATTGCAAGCAATGCTGTTGAAGGTATTCCTGAATTTCAAGCTATTTGAAGGGAAGAACAAAGTCAAAATATGACCTAAAGAAACCAGTTGAAGAATGTGAAGATCCAGAATGTAGAGACCATGCATTCATAAGAGTCTCTCAAATCAAAGAACAACTTGAAGCGGTAAAATAAAAAGTGAAGAATGCATAAGTGATGATGGCCACCTTGAATGGACTTCCAGGATCGTGGAATTCATTCATTCAAGGAATGTGTTCCAGAAGGAAGTGATTACTTTCAGCAAAATTTGGGAAGAAGAAGAAGCTTAAATCATAAGAAGAGAAGAGAAGATGGGAGCAATTGAAGATCAAGAAAAGAAGATCCCTCAAGCAATGAGGAATATGAAGAACTCAACTCTTGAAGAACTTCTTATCCACCTCAGCATTTGGATAAGAAACGATGCGACTATGAATGAAGAATACGATGAAGCTGAAGGCTCAAGAAGGAGTCTACCCTTGAAACAAATAAAGATAAGTATTCAATTGTCATTTCATTATATTATTTTGTTATGCATTTGTTTATATTCAGTTGTTGTATTATGCATGATAGGATGTTTGCATTAATGACAGCATACTACTAATATGCATGTGATGGGTAAGTAGCTCATGGTGCTATACAAATTCTCCATTGCTACTTATCTAGAATGAAACCTCTTTGCTGACATATTGGATTAGTGCACAATCTCAATGTTGTCCTGGTAGAGATGGAAGGCATCTAGAAAGTTTCAGTGAGATATGGATGAATGTTGTATTGGCTAAAGTAGTTGCATGTTCATATATTTATGCATAAGAATTTTCCAATATGAATTTTCCTTATGAAATGTTTCTAACCATGCAAATGCATTTGACTTGTAGGAAAGATCGCATACATAATAGCTTACAAGCAAAGAAGAATGAAGACTTGTTCCAAAGAACAAGTGACGACAGTTTCAAGACAAAGAATAATATGATGAATGTAGTGACATCATTGATGCAGAACCTTCCAGTTCAAGAAGAATGATGTCAGGGCATAGTATCGAGACCTGAAGAGAAGTTCATAGTTCCATCATGCAGTAGATGGAAACATGGTGGGATACAAAGCAAGATTCGTAGAATGAGGCTTCTCACGAAAGGAAGGCCTAGACTTCGAAGAGACATTTGCATCCAGTAAGAGTTGAAACAAATACATGATGAGATTGATGAATATCTTAACCTTGGCTAAAAAGTTGAAGATGAAATTCTATACACTAGATGGATGCATAGAATACTAGTAGCATAGGAAGCTACTTGTCACTCCGGTACAGAATGTTTTCAGTGCATAGAGCACAGAAGACAGAGGGAGTATGATGCTCCGCTTCAGAGGGAGTGACTACAGAATATCTTGAGGTTCGACATGGTACAACAGGATGAGCAGATTACTGATGACTCTAGGCTTTACTGAGAGTAAAGTGGATTCCAACCTTTTCTCCAAGGTTGAAGGTGGAAGACCAGTGATGCTCCTGTTATGTGTCGATGCACTATTGTTCTAGGTATGGAGGTGTGGCAGAGTACAGATAGAATATTCCTTGGACAAGGGAATTATGTAGTAGAGATCCTGAAGAGGTTCAAGATGATGGACTGCATGGCCACACCTATGGAATCGAACCTGAAGCTATTGAGTGATGCTTCTTCAAAGACAGTTGATACTACGATGTATCGTCAGATGATTGGGTCCTTGATGTACCTTAGACCAAATATTTGCTTTGCTGTGAACACATTGAGACATGTTCACCTGATGGTTGCAAAGCATGCAGGGGTACAGTTTATTATGGGCTCACGTACGATGTGAATCAAAAGATTAACCTTGAGGGTTATGTTGATTCAGATTGGGTAGGTAGTGCCATCGACAAGAAGAGTACTTTAGGATGTTGCTTGAGTATGGGATCAGGTGTGATCTCTTGGTTTAGCAGGAAGCAATCCTGTGTGGCACTGAGTACAGCTGAAGCAGAGTATGTCACAACTTGTTCAGCTAGTTGTGAGGTAGTATGGCTGCGGAAGCTACTGTCTGATATATTTGATCTCCAGTTGGATGCTACTTGTATACATTGTGACAACCAGAGTTGTGTGAAGTTGTCAGAGAATCCAGTGTTCCATGACAAGTCGAAGCATATCGAGATCAAGTATCACTATATCAGTGATATGGTGCAGAGAGGAGCTGTGAAGCTCCTGTATGTTGCGATGGAGGAACAGATAGCTGATGTATTGACGAAGCCATTGGCGAGGCTGAAGTTCGAGTACTTCAGAGAGAGACTTGGTGTTCTCCAGATCGAGGCTTCCTCCTAGAGACAGTGATGTGTCCCAAAGCCATTCTGATGAGGAGGTCAGATGTAAGGGCTGATCCATTCTGTCATGGTGAGAGGATTCAGTTCCTTCCATGTCAGATATGAGTGCTAGAGATCCAAAACCATTCTGACGAGCAGGTCAGATGTAAGGGATAAGCCATTCTATCATGGTGAGAGGATTCAGTTCCTTCCATGTCAGATATGAGTGCTGAGATTGAGCCATTCTGATGAGTAGGTCAGATGTAAGGGCTATGCC